>QKWP01001350.1:100078-144016 GCA_003550325.1 Gigaspora rosea | reverse complement strand
AAGAAATAAATTTAAGAAGAGAAAATTTTGAAGAAATAAATTTAGTTGGAATATTAGAAGAATTAGAAGGAATACAAGAAGAAATAAATTATCAAACTCAAGAACCAGAAGAAGAAGTACACTCCAAACCTGAATCAGAAGCAACTATAGAAGAACCAGAACCTGAAAAAAACATAGCTGAAGAAGCTTTAACTGCCGCTGCTGAAGCAATGACTACTCTCACCAATGAATGCTCTTGGACGAGGTAGTGAAAAATCACTTCTTAAAATCGACTTCTATCGAGGTAATGGAACCCAAGACCCCGTAACATAGCTAGAAGAATTTGAAAGAGCTGCCAAGGCTAACCACTAGAGTCCTGCTCGACAATTAGAACTCGCCTGTGCTTACATAAAGGATAATGCTCAAGAATGGCTTGCAAGTCTTGAACATGCCTCTACTCATTTTTGGCATCGTCAACATGACCGAGAGGTTGATGGCGTACATGTCTATAGTTTCTTTCATCTCTTTAGTGAAAAGTTTAGTACCACTAAACAAAAAGCAACCTGGCAAAAACAATTATTCGAAATTAAACAAGGTGCAGATACAGTTGATACCTATATTAGCCGCTTTAAACACCTCAAAGGACGAGTAGATCCTACTGGTGCTTTCCCTGAACCCGTTATGATTCAGTTTTTTATTCAGGGACTATGACCTGAATATGCCATGAATGTCCAAGCTGCCGAACCTGCTGAATTGGATGATGCTATTACTGAAGCCAGAAAATGGGAAACTGGTTGAATAATGGCCTCTGCACATAACACTAATGATGCCAACCAAGCTATTGAACACCTTACCGAACAGATTGCCAAGCTTAGCATAAATCTCGCTGAAAAACAAGCTGCTCCTCCTACTCCTACTCCTGCCTACTATACTGACCAAAGTAAGGACCGACCCCAATCTAGTACTGGAAATGCCACATGTTATTATTGTAGTCAAAAAGGACATTTTATTAGAAACTGTCATACTCGGTACCAGGATAATAAAAAGAATTACCAAAGATACCAATCTCAAGGCAGAAGCAGTAACTACTTCTCCAGAAATAATCGATCCTATGACAGATCCAGATCCAGAAACAGAAGCCAATCCAGGGATAGAAATTATAACCGCTCTGGATATAACCGATCCAGGAGCCGAAGTCAATCATGTGATAGATATAGAGATAGTAGAAACTATCGCTCCTCAAACCGATCCAGGTCCAGAAACTGCTCATCTACACCCTATCCTCGTGATGTTTATACTCTTGATACTGCTAATAATTACATTTATGAACAATTTAAAGCCTTCTTGGCTAATGAAACTATTAGAATTGCTCTTTCTAACCTTTTGATTGAAGAATCTAATACTCCTCAGATCCAGACACCCACTTACACTACTCCTGTTAAGTATAATACTGTATCAAACTTAATAGAAAGCCCTATAATGCTGTAATTGACAGTGGTGCTACTGTTAGTATGATTTTTAACCAAGTTGTAAGAGAACTTGGATTGAAAATAAAAGCACCTTCCTCAAGCCTAATTGTCTCAGCCACTGGACCCTCTGTTCGTCCCTTAGGCATAATCAAAAACCTACCTATTGAAATTGAAGGAACCACCATCCCTATAGATGTTGAAGTAATGAATACTACCTCTTACTCATTACTCCTATGTAATGACTGGTCGCAGAAAGTAGATGCCAGTTATAGTTGGAAAAACAAAGCTTATACCCTCAGATGGAATAAAAAGAAAATTCACGTACCTACCACCTATGAGCACGATCAACCTTTGCCTGCTCAGCCTACTATCACTGATAAGAAAAGTTTGAACAAGAATACCTCCGTCCAAAAGGAGCTTATGTAGTAGAAATCGAACCTGATAATTGGACAACTGTCACTCATAGATCCAGACCCAGCGCCTCTTTCACTAAACAAAAATGTGGACGCTGCTACTTCTATAACCACCTTTATGCTGACTGTCCTAACAATGAATGTTACCGTTGCTATTGTTACAGACACCTGGCTGCATACTGTCCTAAACAAGCCCCCAAAAGAAATATTTGTAAAACCTGCTCTCAACCTGGCCACCTGTATAAGAACTGCCCTGATAACCTATGTTATCAATGTAGAGAATATGAACACATTGGTTCCAACTGCCCTCGAATGACCCAGATTTTAGAAAACCAACAATATCAATATGGTTGTAAACCTCAGGAAGTAAATGCCAATCGGCTACCACATTTTTCCCCTTTTAGAGTTAACCATTGCTGTAAATGCAAGGTACCCAAAAAACCAGAAGAAATTAGGCCTTTTGAGCAAACCTTAATTTGCAAAGGATGTTGGATTGACTTTCACTGAGACCTAGATCCAGAAGACCCACGAAGTATAGAGTTCTTCACTAATGGTGAAGGCCGAGGAACGCTAACGGAATGTAAGCTCTGTAGAGAGCAAGGTATTAGATCAAAAATAATCAAACTCAACTCTATCCGAGAAGATACCCGATTCTGTAATCTCGAATGCTTGTATGCTTATAAAGCGGCAAAAGATGTTGAATGGAACCCTAATTACAACTTATGGATTCGAGTGCGCCATTATACCGAATTTACCAGAAATGCTGGACATGCATATGACCTTAACCAAAGCCGAATTTATCGACTCGCCCAGATACAGATTGGAGAAAGTAATGAAGACCTCGCTTATGCTCTTGAACCACAAATAGCTGACCTATCCAACCAGGACTACACCTATAGTGAAGTCAATGTTATTATGAGAGCCTCCCAGATACAATTGAGTGAAACTGAAGAAGAGACTCTACAAAGAATTTTGGAAGAATCTTTTGACACTAGTCACCCAGATTTTGATCAAAGAAAAGCAATGGAAAACTTACAAAAGAATTTTCAAGGAACTGTTGGACTCTGTAAGGAATGTATTATGGCCAAAAAGAACACTAAGTTAGAACAATTTGACTCCTATTGTGAGGAATGTTATGAAGCACTCCATCCTCCTCCAGATCCAGAAATTCTGTCAACTCCAACCTCTCCAATACCATGATCACCTGTTGTTGCACCCATCAAAACTGCACTAGCAATTTTAGAACCCATTGACCTAGTCCCTCTCCTTTAGGAACAGATTAGACAACAGGCCCAAATTATTGCTCTGCTGCAGGAACAGGCTAAAACCTTTGAACACCAGGACCAGACCATAAAGGAACTACAAGCCCGAGTTAGTTACTTTAAAACCTTCCATCATCGACTAAGGGACCTGTATAATGGATCCTCTTCCTCTGCCGCTTCTGTATCCAATCTTAACGGTAGTGATGCTCAAAATTTTTGAGTCATCCTGAGCAAGAACAAAAACTACTCGAAGATACAGACAATTCTAGACCCAGAATTATTCGAGAAATTTATACTGTGACTCAGAAAATCAAACCAAAAGTAGGACCCTTAACTACTCACCAAGGAGCCCAATTTCGACAACTGCTTCTTGAATTTGCTGATCTTTTTGCAAAAGATATGACCCAACTAGGTAGAACTGACCTAGTAACCCATAGAATCTTACTGACGACGTACCCCCTGTTAGTTCTCGACCTTATATGGTGCCTCTTACTGAACAAACATTCATTAATGAAAAGGTACAACGAATGTTGGATAACAAGTTAATAAAAGAGTCCTCTAGCCCTTGGGCCTCTCCCGTTGTATTAGTAACAAAGAAAAATGGAAAGAAAAGATTTTGTGTAGACTATAGAAAACTTAATGCCGTTACCAAGAAGGATCAATATCCTCTACCCCGAATAGATGAAATGCTTGACTCACTTGCTGGAGCTACTTATTTTTCCACCCTCGATCTTATGAGTGGATACTGGCAAGTAAAAGTACACCCAGAAGATAGAGAGAAAACTGCTTTCATTACCAGATACGGAACCTATGAGTTCAATGTCATGCCTTTTGGATTGTGTAATGCCCCTGCTACCTTCCAACGCCTTATGAATAAAGTTTACAAAGGCATAGCTTACAAATATGTAGTAGTATACCTGGATGATACCAATGTCTTTTCACGAACATTCGATGACCATATTAAACACCTAAGAGAAGTATTCACCAGGATACGTGAAGCAGGATTGAAGTTAAACATAGAAAAATGTAATTTTTGGATGAAACGTCTACCTTTCCTAGGACATATAATAGAAGAAAAAGGAATCTCTCCAGATCCAGACAAGATTATTGCTGTTCAGAAAATTCAACCTCCAAAAAGTGTTACCCAGCTACGCTCATTCTTAGGCCTTGCTGGATACTACCGACGATTTATTAAACACTTCTCCTCCATTGCCCATCCTCTTAATCAATTGCTACATAAGGACAATACTTATGAATGGAATGACCAATGTCAAAAAGCTTTTGATGAACTGAAAAACCGGTTGACTACTGCCCCTATCCTTATCTATCCTGACTATAAACAAGAATTTATTCTAGCCACTGACGCCTCTTATACCGGATTCGGAGCCACCTTGAGCCAGATATCTGAAGATAAAAAGGAACACCCAATTGCCTATGCAAGCAAAAGCCTGAAAAAGGAAGAAATGAACTATGGAGCAACTGAATTGGAATGTGCTGCCATAGTATGGGCTATTGAACATTTTCACAAATATTTTGGTACAAGCCATTTTACGCTAGTTACAGACCACTCTGCTCTCAAATGGTTAAAGTCTTCTCAACCAAAAGGACGTCTAGGACGCTGGATGATGAAACTCCAACCCTACCATTTTACTATTGTACATAAACCTGGAAGAATCCATTCGAATGTTGATGCCCTTTCTCGATTACCGACCCAGACACACTCCTCTATTACTGCTGTTACATGAATTTGGATCAATACCAAAATTTAATAGGATACCTAGAAACAGACACACTCCCCTCTAATTTAACGGACAATGAAAAACGGACAATTATTAATCAATCTAGACATTATAAAGTAAAGGACAAATTATTATATAAAAAGAATCGAAAAGACCCAGACAAACCTATTAGAGTAATCAAATGGACTGAAGTTGAACCTATCCTGTATATGATGCATAGTCACCCTACCGCTGGACATTTAGGAACAGATGCTATGTATTATAAAATATCTGAACGATATTATTGGGACCAAATGTACAAAGATGTCCAAAATTATGTTCGCTCATGTGAAGTTTGCCAAAAACGAGGCAAAAGTAAAAGAAAAGAACCTCTCCACCCTATCCAAGTTGGAAGAGCCTTTGAAAGAATAGGCATAGACCTAGTAGGACTGTTACCAATAACCGCTCGCAACAATCGCTACATTATTGTTGCAACTGATTACCTTACTCGCTGGCCTGAAGCTAAAGCTGTACCAGATGCAGGTGCAGAAACCCTAGCAAAATTCATTTTTGAAAAAATTGTTTGCAGACATGGAGTCCCCAAGATTATTCTTTCTGATAATGGAAAGAATTTCACTAGTGAAGTTGTTAAAATATTGTGTAAAAAGTTTTTAATAAAACACATATTCTCCTCACCTTACCATCCCTAGACTAATGGAATGGTTGAAAGATTAAATAGAACACTTTGCAATTCTCTTGCAAAAGTCACAGAAAATATTGAAGCTTGGGACCTGAACATATCTGCTGTACTGTTTGCATACAGAACCAAGAGACATGCAACTACTGGATATACCCCTTTTCACTTAGTATATGGTAGACAAGCTATCCTACCCATTGAAACTGTTATTCCTATAGACCCAGCTGACTCAGATGAAGAAATATCATTAGAAAACAGTATATTACAAAGAGCCTTTGAATTAATAGAAGAATTACCATACCAACATAATGCTGCCAGAGAGAATACAATTAAATCCCAAAAGAAACAGAAAGTTAGATTTGACTCAAGAATACAAAAAGAAGAATTTGAAATTGGTGACAAAGTTTGGATACAAAGAAAAGACATAGAAGCCTCTTGCTCTGCAAAATTTGAAGAGAAAAGAATAGGACCATTTATTGTTAAGAAAAAATTGAATAATGGCGCCTATAAACTGTGTACAATGGATGGAAAAACATTAAAGCAGTACTACAATAGTGATCGTCTTGTTAAGTACTACGAGAAACAAGATTGGCAACCTATGATTGTCATTTAGAATTTCCGGAGAGAAATTCTTAAAACAGATAGAAACACAGCCTTAATCCTTTAATTTATAGTGTACAACAAACAATTTTTTTTTAGAATCTAAGTTTACCCCACTTTTGTCCAAAATTAGAACCCTTTTTGTTTAAAAATAGAAATCTTAGAATATATAGAAAATCGGATTTTTGAATTCGTAGCACGTTTGCCACTAAGTAAAGTCGATCAATATTGCACCGTCTGAGCTGAAATTTTGACTGTATACCCATCGGAAAATTCCACATCTTTTCTACTAAGCTTATCTTAGTACTAAAATGCCTCTAGAACGCGCAAATCGACTTGACGGCATTTTTGATTTACAAGAAGATTTTTGGTCACGTGATCTACGTTACTAATGGAAATGAGATTTTGCTCTCGCTACAATTTTCTACAGAAAATGCAACCCAGATCCAGAATGATCCTTCACCTGAACCAAATCTTGAGAACTATATTCACTCGACGGAACCTACTCAAGAAAATTTAGAATTAGAACCAGAAGATAATACAACTGACTCTCTACTGGAGCCCATCGAAGAAAACACAATCATCCCTCCCGAACCAGAAAATGATAACCAAAAAGAACCAGAAAAGACCACCTTGAATAAACTAATTGATGACTTAACAGAAACAAGAGATCGGACATACATTCGAAGAGACCCTGTAATTGGAAATACTGACTCAGAGAAATTACAAGACATACATACTCGACTCAGAATAGAAAGCCGTGGAAAACATAGAGAACCCCAAGTTAAAATTCTTGAAGCCTGTTATTATCTCGAACAACTAAAGATAAATAACAAAACCAAGAAAAAGACCCAAAAGTTATGAAACACTCTAAAAGAAAGCTTAGGATCTCGATGAGCTTCACGAGTATGGAAATGTGCCAACCGAATTTTCTAACTACTCCAAATTTGTGGATTGACTATCCTCTACTCCACTACGGACATAACTTATACTAACTTGGAAGAGTTAAGTGAAAGAAAATTCTCTATACTCTTAGATGAAGTTAGAATTCGCAGTGCTCATTCTTAAAGGGGACAGAAATGTTATAGAATGAGTTTTAGATTAATTTTTTGAATGTAATTTCTAATATTAATTTAGTTATATTTCATTATATTATTTTATTATATTATTATTTTATATTACATTATTATTATTTTATATTATTAACTATATATGGCTTAGTTAGAAGTACGAGTAACATGGTTAACCATTTCTACCATTTCTACCATTTCTACCATTTCTACCATTTCTGCCATTTCGTGCTATTGTAACTTATAGCTGTAAAAAGATATATAAACCCTAGTTTTCTCCTCTTCTGCACATTAGACTCAGATTCCCTTTCTCCTCCCTCTAATGCCTAAATATAGTTATATCTCTTGCATATTATTATCTAAATAAATAAAATATATCTTTGATCAATAAATATACTCTTGTCATTTAATGAATATACACTGAACCGCTCTAGTGAAGTAATATTCCACTTCTATACCGCTTCATATCTTCTCTGACCCTTATAAGATCCTTGTCGCTGTGTGCTATGTTGCAAGTACTATATTGAAGGCTATAGTCGCTTGTAACAGTAATACCAGATTTTGTATTTGTGTTATTCTGAGAACACAGTAATATGTATCATATAGTGAAATAAAATCAGATAAAATATTTTCTATCGCTATCAGACTGTCTTAAGATTCAAATTGTATTTATTGTGATCTATTTCGATTTTATTGAGTTTTTATTTAATATTCTATTTAGTAGTATCAATTTACCAAAAATTACTTCACAGACAACTTAGTTCTCAGAGAATTTAAATACAGGTAAGATTATTTTACAATCGATTTATTCACAAACAAGTTTGTTTTATTGGCAGTTATTTTAATGACATCAGATTTCATAGACAAATTAATTCTAGTTATTGATGTTAGAATTAAGTTTAAATTTACTGTAAATTCTCGAAATAGTGGGCATGGATGTTGTTTCAATAAAAAAAGTAAAATTAGAAAATTATAAGTATTACACAATATATGTAATCACAGAATTAACATAAATAGAAAAAGCAAAAGTTAGTCTTTTGACTGTAACAAATAAAGAAAAAAGAAGCGTATAGTAAAAATATTTTATGCCTGAAAGTTGATTGATAACCAGTTGAGCAAGATAACATTTTTATCATTCCTGGTTTTAGTGCGACTGCGTTGTATAGCTAACCTAATTATATATATAAATATATATGGGCGCTTCGCAATAGAAAGGGCGAAAACTACCCCAAAAACGAAAAATGAGTTTTTATTAAATTCGGGTATATTTCGAAGTAGTAAACATTTTTCTATTATAAATAAAGATCGATTTGCATAATAAAAAGTCAAGATAATGTAGAAGAAAAATTGCACAAGGCTTCCTAAGGCCAAGTGCATCACGAGAATACCTGTTAGTCATATGTTATTTTTAACTAATCAAAATCGTGAAATTTTGATTAATCCGGATCAGTCCAAAAATCAAAACAAACGATTAAACTCAATTATCTCAAAATTAGATATATTCGAGTATCCACCTTTTCTACTGCTAAGCGCCCATATTTATATATATTATATATAGGACCTGATAATTGCTCTACCCTTACCCCCCTAAAAAATCAGCTGATAAATAGTGCTTCCCTTATTAATTGGCCAGAGCATAGCGACAGACATTTAGTGTTTACGCATGATGATATAAAAGTTACGTTTTTGATGTGGTTTGATCTAAAAAAATTACTTTTTTGATTTTTTTTATATCAATTACATAAAATTAGATCAGACCACAATTTGGAAATTTTTTGTCCATCCGCATGCATGTCGTATAAAAAAAAATTCCTGATAAAAAAAAATCAACAAACAGACATGCCAATTAAATAATTTTTTAATAAATTTACATATTCTATTAGTTGGACGCCTAAAATTTACAAAAATATTCGAACATAAATTTGTTTTTGAAATTTGTAGATATTTTGTAAAAATTTCCAAGCAATTCCTTGTCTTTTTAATGAGTTGAATCATTTTGAAACTGATATTTTAATAAATATATTTATCATTATTAATATTACTGTTATTAGTATAAGCTATAGTAAAATTATTAGCTAGACACTTATAAACAAATTAGATTTAAATAATGTATACTATATACTGTATTATTAAATATATACAACTATTATATATTATATTAAAATAATTAATTAGTTTTATTTAAAATTTTGAATTTTAAAATATTTTTGCTCCAGGGATCTTCCGTAACTCTACCCACCGATCACCTGTACCAACAATTACGCTAACACTTCAGAAGTAAAGTCTTAAAGAAACAGTAGAAAAACCAACGAAAACATGCAACCTGGCAGCTGTTATTTAGGGATACAGTTAACTGAGTATCTGCTAACAGCTTCAGAGTTTGTCACTTACCAAAAAGCTGGCACTTGTCGTTTAGAGGTAAAGTTCATAGACTACCTGCCGACAAGCTTAGAGTTTATCACTCACCACAACCAGGAAAGTACTTGGCGGCTCTCTGATGGATTTTGGGCTATACGAGAAGAACCACCGTTCTTTCTACGGTTACATGTGAACTTTTTTTGGTATCAATGGTTTGTGAAGAATTTTCAAAAAATGGGCATTTTGGCATACCCCTTCCAAAAGATCTGCAGTGTTTACTGCTCCCAAAAAGGAAAGACACCTACTGTATTGGATACAATCGTCATGAGTAGCTTGGAAACGAGTAACGTTGAAAGACGTGCGAGACTTATGGAGAAACCACTGGAAGAAAATTCTAGAAGTTCTGTTTTAAGCAGTCCGGTCTATATGACTGCTTTTTGTTTAACATACTGGGACCTGGGCCAGTTATGCCAGAACAAGTTTATCGATGTTAACAATTTTTATTTTAAAAGTCTGGAAAGTTAAACTTTATTCAGCTAACAGTTAGGCCTCGAATAAAGATTGATGGTAGCGGAAGGCCATCTTGAAGTTGAAGTTTCTTTTTCTCTACTTGTTAGATATTAATATATTATTTCTTTCTGCATGTAATAATATAAATTTAATAAATGAAAAAGAGCAAGGTCTCAGTTATAAAACAAAAAAAAAATATATATATATTTTCGCTCTGGCCTCACAATGCTACGCATTAGCCTAGTAGTACATGAGTTTAACAACTATTGTAAAGCCTTGTAATTAGTAATTAGAGTAAATCTTATTCTATAGATATAATAACAAAGGTATTTTACTGCCCAAATAACTGCTATGCAATATATAGTTTGATGAACTGATAACATATTGTTTGATGAATTAGTAGGTTAGTTATGTCCAAAAATTTTGTATTTTTGTATAACCTGAGCATCTAGACCTAAATAATTTTGTCCAAAATTACCAAAATTTAACTTATTTTACTAATAAAACTACTAATTAGTATATGAAATAAAATTGCTCAAATTGTAACTTTACACTAACTTTACTGCAATGGTTGGTAGTATTAAGAGAATCCTGGATATCTTTCATATAGATTATAACTGGATTTGGGCCAATTTTGATCTAATTTGCTAAAATTAACAAAACTATATTTATTTAAATAACTTCTAATCCAGTAATCAGAATTGAATAAATTTTTTTTATTAGATATGCCTCACTGAGAGCTTCATTTTAAAAAAAGTTTATTCAAATTGGACCACTGGATACCACCAAAAACTGTTTTTTTTTTGCTTTTTAAATTTCAGAGGTTTTTGCTAAAATGCATAACATATGCCCTCTGTACTAGTTGTCCAGGGTCCTGTATTAGGCTAGTATTAATGCTTTACATGTTCATTCTAAGGTCTAAATCGAATTGTCAAATTGGCTTTGAATTATACAAAATGCAAAAATTTTTTGAACACTGCTAACTTACTATAATAAAAGTATAAGTATGAGGTTATTAAAAAGGGTCATATAAGGGAAAAAATAGAATTTTGTTTTGCCTCTTTTGTCTTTGACACAAGTCTAGCTTTGTTATACTGTAAATTCTTGAATAACAGGTATGGCATTATTTCAAAAATCATGCTCTCTAAAAATTAGCATAGGTGGTTTCAAAATAATACCCATGCATGCCCCAAAATATTGTACACCTCTCTATATACATTTATATTACAGTATATATATAGTTCAATTGACTTTATACCAAATAAGCAAAATGTCCTTTAGTTTTGTATCCCTTCTCTAAGATCAATGATTAACAATACAGTATTAAAATTTATAGTTTTAGTTTAAAAACTTGAAATCAGAAAATGAATGGGAGTTATCTGTAAAAAGAATTCATTATTATATGAATAAGGTTATGTATAGGATTTATAAATCACTGATTTTGTTGATAATTTAATTCGGAATCAGAAACATCAGTACTAGAGATGCGCATAACTGCATGCATGCAATTAATTCTGGCCAGCATTAAGAAATTAAATCATAACTTTGGTTAAAACATGCATGCATGCATGCAAAAAATGCATGAGCATGTGCATGCTAAAATGAAAATTTTGTATTTTGACTATCTCTAATCAGTACTGTAACACCTTATTAAATAAATTTGAAGGTATTTGATGAATTCATTTTTTTTATACTATATTGTACCAATTTCAAAAAATCAACCTATTTATTCAAAATAATGCCCATGCGTATACTTGAAATAATGCCCATTCAAAATAATACGCAGATGCCCATTATTTCGAGAATTTATAGCAAATTCCTACTCTCGCCTGGAAAAGGTAAAGAAGGATAGGTATTAGCAGTGTTGTCACTTGGACGTTTTTTGGACATTTTGGACATTTTTTCAAATTAAAATTACTTAAAATTTTATTAAGATAATCTATTTTAATTTTTCATCAATGAGTCCAGCACCTAAAAAAATATATAATTATATATTTTTTTAAATTACTTTATTGATTAGTTAAACATGGGACATAGGCTTGAACGATTTTGGACAATCTTGGACGTTGGACAAAAAACATAGTATGGACACGTCCAAGTGATAACACTAGGTATTAGGGTTATTAGGTATAGTTAGGCGTTTTGATAGCTCGGGTGAGCTACCCGGATATTTACAATAAAAGGGGTTTAGTAGCCTGACCGAACAGGTTGTAGACCACGTGGGTGGCAAGGTGAGATCCCGATTAGTGTATTTTGTAGTTATTTGAGCCATACTGATCAAGTGACAAATATTCATTAAATTTTGCACATATCTACGCTCTCTTATTCTAATCAAAGCTAACCCTAACTCCAAGCTTAACTTAATTTTATTTTCAATTTTATAATACTGGGTGACATCATTCTGAGTGAAAATTAATTATTAATTTGTATAGTATTTGTATCAATTATTGTCACAGATCATAATTTAACTATGTTTTCTATTTAACCTACCCACTTATACTTGTTTAATAGAAACTCTACTCTAAAACTAACCTCTAACCTTAACCCCTAACCCTAAAAATGCATTTAAAAAAAGGATTTCAATATGATCTGCCACAATTGTATTATGCGTGAATTAAGATATAACATGTTGTTTTTAAAATAGATATTAGAGATACATCTCGCAAAATATAATGACACTATCCTTGCGCAAATTATTATATCATACCTCATGCGAAGTAAATCTTTAATTAAATGTGCAATTTATATTAAAGTCTAAAACTTCGCTGAAACCAGAATTTTGTCTTGGATACGCGAAGTACATGATTGTGGATTATATGCTATCTTTATCTCGCATGAGATACATCTCTAATCGATATGTATTTACCGATTAATAAAAAAATTTATACAAAAAAATAAATAAATTAATATGCTTACTGTATATTAGTATTTCTATGCTTTGATTGTTTTGTTTCATTTTATTTTAAAATTAAAGTCATTCTTGCCACTCTATTATAGTGAATTTACTGGCAGTGTTACGCTTGAGATCGAGAGAGCAATGTTTATACATAATAAGTTATCTTTGGGCGCAGTATAACTAATAAGTTACTTGGGATGAATCTTTATTATGGATTCAAATTTAATAATAGTTGGATATAGTTTAGTTGGTAAGTAAAAGTTAAGTAAAAGTTAAAGTACATTATTACTTTATTATACAAAAACAGGATAATCTATTCTCTTTATTAGCTTGAACGTTATGTTATATATATTAGCTTCGAAGAATAAACCCCAAATCTTGGGTTTCAAGCCAACCAACATTTAACGTCTCGAAACCAGACTTGAGTTTGAATCCATAAACATCTCAAAATAGTGAAAAAGGAAAATACTATTAGAATGTAAAGAAATACATTAACAAAATATAAAAAAAATAATTTTCAAAAAACTCTTTCCGCTAATTATCCGGTCCAAATTACTCAGAAAGGAAAAATCAATTTTCTAGTTAGTTTTTAACTAAAAATCTACTGTACAATCATAAATACATAATATTTACACAATAGTTTCACTTATAAGATAAAAATTTTTATCTTATACCAAGTTTTCCTATTTCCTTTACCATAAAACGGCTTTTTCGACAAAATTTTGGGCTCAAAAGTGGGCTTTTGGCTTATACCCTGTAGGGTCCGAAATCGGGACAGGCTACCTGGGCCCGAGCCCAGCCTGAACTGCTAAAGTTCTGGGTCGGGCCTGCATTTTTAGGCCCGTAATTATATCGGGGCGGGTCCAGGCTAGGCCCGCTAAGATACCAGGTTGGGTTGGGCTTTACTAAAAAGCCCGCAGGTACCCGATAAGCCCATTAAATTTTATAGCTATTGATTTTAACATATTCAATTTTATTGAATAAATACTTAGATCAATAAAAGGATATGTATTTATAACACTAACAGCTAATCTGTAATAAATCATCTACGTACATACAAACACCAGTATTGCCAGTTACACAGATTGATTAAGATAAGTATTTTTTTAAATTTGTAGTTTTTTTTTTATTACTACTGTACTAATTGACATTTAGTATCGGCATCCCATTGTGGAGTTGTCACCGTTGCTAAGTCACTTTGATATGTGGAGTCGTTAGATTTAGAATAGTGTAGTAAATAAAACCAGCACAGTAGTTAAAATTAGGTGGAGCACTATAATTAGGGAACTGAACATAGTACAGTAGTTAGATTCTGGATGTTAAAGCTGGACATAGCATGGTTGTTAAATTCGGGGTGTTAGAACTAGACGTAGCATGATAACTAAATTTGGGATGTTAAAACTGGACGTTAGAACTGGACTTATAGATTTGGGATATTGGCTAGATGTAGCTTAGCACGATAGTTAGATTTTGGATATTTTGGATATTGGCTGGACATACCGTTGGAGTTAGATTCAAAATTTAGAACTAGACATAGCACAGTAGTTAAATTCTTGATAATAAACTGTACATAGCATCATAGTTAAATTCGGGATGATAAAACTGGGTATAGTATGATAGTTAGATTTGTGATGTATGGTAGTTAGATTCGGGTTAGATTTTGGATGTAACGTGGTATTTAGATTCAGGACGTTAGTTCTAATATACATAGTATGATGGGTAAATTGTTGGGTGTACGTTTGTATTATTATTTTTTTTAAATAATAAAAAAAATTCTTTATTATTATCACTATATTTACGACAAAATGAATTAAATAGAAATATATCATTATAACGATAGCGCAAACTTAATTGAATCAGTTGAAAAAGTCATTCATCTAATTTTTATCAGGTGTTATGATCGGTTAGGAAAGCTTGAGGAAATTGTGCCGGTTTAGTTTGATCGTGAACAAAAGTGTTTAAGGTTAAATAGTTTAGACGATAAACTAACACACATAGTTTCGGGTTATAAGGTTTATCTTTATTTATATAAACCAATATATCGGCTTATTATAATAATACTAAATACTATCTACAATCGTTAACTTCTTGCTCCCCCTTTATAAGCTGAAACTAAACCCTTATATATCTTTTAATTCATATGGGGCTTTGATCCTTTGATTAGGAATTTTAATAACTTGTTTGGAGCTTTGATCACCAGTTAGGAGCTTTTGAGGAGCTTTGATCTCCCATTTCTGCATTTGAAGATTCGGATAACACAGATGTCCTGGATTTTAACAACTGCTCCAATCTTATTGGTTCTATATATGCGGCCCAACGGGCCGGGTCGGGCCTAGATAAAGCCCGGTCAGCCTGACCCGGGCCTGGCCCATCTAGGTATAACCGGGTTTTGGTTCGGGTCAGGCTTGAAAAAAATTTTACCAGGCTTATGAAAACCCAGCCCGACCCAGCCCATTCTGGTCTCTAATACCCTGTAGCATAGATCACTGTTTACATTAGTAATCATATATTACCTTTTTGGAACAAATAAACAAACACATCCGATTCAGTTTAACAGCAAAGTAAACAAACAATAACAATGGACAAACCAACACAACGTGACCTAGATTAGTGACTCAACATCTACTTATAGAAATTCTAGAACACTCATGTCTACGAATATGGAAAGAATTCTTAAATACAAGGACTTTTTTGTCTTTATGACACAAGAGGCGTTATATCCCAATCAAAATCTCGAACGAGAAATTTCAAATATGGATAAGGCCATTGCAAAGTGGCTGGGTATTAATGATCTCAAGATGGTCTGCTTAATTAGGAAGGCGATAGAACTTCATAAGTGGATCAGCTATAAAATAGCAATCAAAAAGGAAATCTCTAAAAAAGAACAATACTTTTTCAACATAATGGAACTAGAAGATGACGAAGTAGAAAAACTCAATCAAAACCTCTTACTCACAACTGAATGTGGTACAACAGACTATGGAGTAGAAGAATTGAAAACCCAAAGAGAAATTACCAAGACTGAAGAAAAGCAACTAAATTCTGTCCAAACCCACACTCCTACTCAGGAGTTAACGGACTTAGAGATACAAGAACATAAAGAATTTACAAGAAGCTTCCTCTTCAAGCAAATTTAAAACCAAAATTAAATGCACAGTTTGGGATATTCCCAACGAGAC
Source organism: Gigaspora rosea (assembly GCA_003550325.1). Lineage (NCBI taxonomy): Eukaryota > Fungi > Glomeromycota > Glomeromycetes > Diversisporales > Gigasporaceae > Gigaspora > Gigaspora rosea. The sequence continues at coordinate 127,865 of QKWP01001350.1, read as the reverse complement.
ATTTGCAGCAAGAGTAAGAAGAAGTCTTAACTTTTTTAAAAGAACAACTATACAAGGCACAATGGCGAATGGGAAAACCAAAGCTATGTTTGTGGAAGTCATACTAAAAAATGAAAAAAGAGAAAAGAAGCATGGAGTATTCACTTCGAAGAAGGGAAAATGTTTAGGCTTACACAAGGAAGATACGATAAGGAAACACTAGTAGAGAGAAGCAGGTACAAGGCAGTAGTCAAAAACCTTCCCAAAACAGCGATAAAAAGTGCCCTCCTTCGACAACTAAATCTAATTGGTGCCAAGGCAGTGTACATATCTTCAAATAGAAATAATAACCAATGAGGAGCTGCAAGTATCTATTTCGAAACACAGGAGGACTTAACCAACACAATCAAAAACCCAGTTTGGTATTATAACAATAAACTTAACTAGGCAATACTGGAAGAAACTCAGAATCAAACAGGAAAAAACCCCCAAGGAAACTCAATAAGGGAGAAGTCCCTCCTAGGAACATCATTAAGCGACAAGTTCTAGAATCCTCAAATAAAAAAAATAGCTGATTAGCTTCATATACTCATAAAAGTAGCAGTAGTAGCATTAACAACGAAGCAAACTACTATCAGTTGTCTGCTAGCACAACTAAGGTTGGAACAAACACAAGAAGAAGCAGTATATCTAGAGGACCATCCCAAGAAAGGTTTAACAAACATCATTTAGGAAAAGAAAGTCAAGCAGACATACTTAAAGAAATTCTGGGAAGACTCACGGCAATTGAGAAAAAGTACAAAATCAGTTGTCCTGATTGCTCCTAAATTGCCGCACCAGTTGAACTAATGGATCGAGACCAACAGGTGGGTTGGTCTCTAGCAAGCGAACTCTCAAATCCACCACACGCATCCAGAATAGAATTCAAGATAGCGACACACAACATTAATGGACTTAAAGCGAATAGTCAAAAAATGGATGCGATACTAAAATGGGCAGAGGGGTTTAAACATCTTAGGGATTACAGAAACAAATATTACAAGTAAAGAAGAGTTTTTTTTGCTGAGAAATAGGAATAACTTTAATAGTTTCTGGTCGGATTGTAGCAGCTGTAAAAAGAAGGACTCAGGAGTAGGATTACTTCTCAGTAAGGATTTAAGCATATATGCAGGCAAAGTTATTAAACACAATGAATATTTGCTAGAGGTACACCTCTTTTTCAAGCGTGCAGACTTCACTATCCTGATAGTTTACATCCCGCCAAATGACAAACCCCTAGCAAAAAAGATTCAACAGGAAATAGTTAAGGCATATATGAACAGATGAAAGGACTCTTACTTTATAATTATTGAGGACTTCAATCATGTACCCAATAAGGATCTAGATAAACTGGCACAGACTGTAACATCGTCAAACAAGCAACTGCCGCTTTATAGATGGTTCCATAACCAGGAACTCCAGGATTCATTCAGAATTATAAATCCACAGGTCAAGAAGTTTACATGGTCGAACAGTGAATCCAGCTCTAGAATAGACCAGATCTGGATAGGAAGTAACTTGAGCAATAATTTAGTATCAGCAAAAATCTACGAGATGTCAACTTGCACAGAAAGTGACTATAATGCATCTTTAGCTACAATTTTCCTGGAAAGGAATGGAATTATTCAATCAATAAATAGGAAAGGTAATACTAATCACTGCCTACTCTTCCATTATGACCAAATGACAAAAAAAAAGTGGGAAGAATATAGTAAAGACCTTGAAAGATTTCTAAAGAACAGACCCAGTATCAAACCTCTTTTCGAGGACAATCTAGAATTACTTCTCGAGTCAACAGATACAGAAAAGCTAGACAGAATATAGAAATCTCTGGAAAAAGACATGCGATATGCAGCACAGAAGCACATTCCCTACAAAAAACTAAAAGGAGGGTCCCCAAACAAACTAGGGTCTGATATAGACAACAAACACAGTGCAAGCACAATAAAGAAAGATGTAATCTTTCTTAGCAGAATATATAGAGCACTTAAACGTTATTTCAAAGCTACAAATTAGCAAGCCTACTGGATGATATAATATTAGATTTCAACCAACAAGTAAAAAAATTAATGAGAAATACAATTTGGGAATTTTCCTGAACAAAAACTTTTTAGCAGAAGATACTCTGGCTGAAATAAAAGGATGGTGGTTCATTCTAAACAAGCGGTGGGGCTTTAGAAATTCAGAAAAAAAAGACGAAGCAGATTGAAAATTTTGTGAATCATCGATATGAAATGATCAGAAATGAACAAGAAAGAATGTTACGAAGTCTACTTGAAAAGCCTTTTTGCAAAGTCTCGATTGACAGAGTGCTAGATAATGTAAATGGGGAGCGCTCTCTTGCAATAGACCCATCAGAAGTACTTTCAAAAACAGAGTCCTACTTCCAGCAACAGTTTGCAAAAAGGAAAACAAAACTTGAGCAAATGTCCGAGGATTGGAAAGACATATATAGCCCAATTAAATGGATCAAAGAGGACTGGTACAAACCACTCGATCAGGAAATTTCGAACTCAGAATGGAGCTTAATGCTAAGTGAACTTAAAAGCAATACAGCACCAGGAATCTCAGGAATCAGCTATACCCTAATTAAAAATGCAGCACCAACAACGCACAAAATCTTCAGGAAATTTGCAGATTTGTATTTAGCATCGGGGGTTGATCCCAGAAAGTTGGATAAAAGCACAAATTTATTCTATTCCAAAGGAGCCAAAATGGGACTTTAGTTTAAGCTCAGTGCGTCCAATAGCTTTACTAGAAACCTTTCGCAAATGTGTTACTAAAATTCTAACCAGAAGGCTCACAAGAATTCTGGGAGAAAAGGAAATTTTAAAGGGTCCAAACTTTGCTGGCCTTCCAGGAAAATCGACCTCAGAACCAATCCACCTGATGAATACTTTAACCGAGGTGGCGAAAGAACAAAACAAAGAAATCTGGGTCCTACTACAAGATATGAAAAAGGCCTTTGACTCAGTTCCTCTGGACTCTCTTCTCCTGGCTCTCAAATGAATTAAATTACCAGAAAAAACCTGCACCTTTATCCTAGGCTTATTTCAACAAAGGAAAGTTAAAGTAATTACAGCTTTCGGACACACAAAGGAGATCTTTGCTTTTGATGGAATAGATTAGAGAGAGGTCCTCTCCCCAATCATTTGGCGGATCTTCTACGATCCTCTATTATTCAAAATTCAAAACTCAAAACATCTCGGTTTCATCTTCGAGTTATTGGAGCCCACAGATCTAAACCAAAACAAATTTACTTCTACTAATTTCCGTCAAGCAGTCATGGCCTATGCAGACGATACAACGTGGCTAGCTAATTGTAAAAAACAACTCGAAGAGACCATTAGGATAGCCGAAGATTTCTACCTTCTTAATGACATTCAAATTAATACAGCAAAGTCCAAATTACTAGTAATTAACTCAGCACTCAAATCAGAAGACTGGGCGGTCCACTTCCTACAAAAGCGAGTGCAGGCGGAAAAAAAGCACTCACTTATTAGGTTTTTAGAAGTTTGGCTGAGTGAGAAGGCGCAGGACATGTTGACCAAAAATAAGCCCAAAGGGGTCGTTAGGAACTTTATAAAGTCAATTAGCTACAAAAAATTGACTTTAAGCCAACTAACATATATAAATAACATGTGTTTAATTCCCAAGTTGAATTACATGCTCCAAATATCTAAGCTTCCCAAAAGTGGTCTTTCTCAGATACATCAGCCTTTCGTTAAATTAATTAAAAACAAGTTCGATCTTTCAAGAACAATTAGCAATCATATAATTTCTCACAAAAATATTGGTAACTGCAAAGTTCTGTGGCAGGAGTTACTAATAAACCAAATTACAAGCCTATAGCTTAGAATTAACGCAAGGAAAGCAGAAAGTGATCTCGCAAAAGCAAGGCTCAAACAAGGTTGTTTTGTAGCAGGACTTACATCAAATCTGTGGCAGGAAAATTTACAACATAGTGATTTGAAGATCTGGCAATACAACCTAAACTGTCAAATCATTTACAAGGCAAAGGAGCTTAACCTAACCATAAGACATGAGCCAATCTTCTGGCAAATTCACGAGACAGGCCCACGTTTTCGTGAGATTTTAGAGCCAAAGCTCTTTATCAAGGCATACAGAAGCCTCCAAAGTCTAGGTCTCTTTTATTTAAACCAAGTAATTAGCGAGGAGGGCACAAAACTCATGACGTGAAACAAATAAAATTCATCAGAGGAAGATCATGTAAAGGCAAAGTAGCGGCATGGTTTAGATTGATTGAAAGGAAATGCCTAAACAATCCTCTGGACAGAAGAATTAGGAAAATTTTCTTTACATCTGACCCTAATATTATGTTTATCACGCCCAATAAAGCAAGCATCAAAAAAGATAATAGAGTGAAAGATTGGGTGCTCACAGAAGACAAAGAAATGGCATGAACGTTAGGCGTATTATTAAAAAAAGGAAAAAAGAAATTTTAACGGAACATTGGCAGGACAAAAATTTAGTTTTAAAGAAGGGGAAAACAGAACAGGTACTCGAAAAATGCAGCGGTTGTGAGCTAAACTCACACGGTGGAAAGGAAGGCTGCCTAGTTGGCTAGGGAAAAGAAGCATCCAAGGCGTTTTCCCCAAAATTCAAACTGTAGCGAACCAAAAAGTGTTACCAGGACTCCAAACAATTTATGTGAGGTTATATTTGAGCATCATAGTAAAAATTTTTTGGTTAGCACTTTTGGTTTGGAATATATAAGCTATATTTCACACATTAGATAGAACTTTTAGGGCGCTGACAGATATTACGTAATATCTTTAGGAGGGTCAGAGAAATCTTACGTCTATATAAGTTATAATAATGCTGACCAATCATTGTGAGGCATAAATCGAATCTTTTAATGTTAAGTGCATAACGGTACCGTAGACCCCCACTAATGTACTCGGGTCTATATTACAGGTTATTTATTTGAATATAAAAGTAGTGATCCTAGTCGAAATTGGCTAAGCTGATTTTTCAACCCGGGGTACTCTATATAGAAAATTACGCAGCCATAAAAAAAAACTCCCGTTTTATACCGTTTGCTTTTTTGCATTTTTTTTTGGTACATATATCTCGCACTTAAATTCAATTCTAATTCCTTAATATTTCTAATGACAAAATTTCTTTTAAATTATTCTAAAACTCAATACTAGAATATTTATATGTAAAAACTAATTTATATACTTGTTAGCATAGATTGGTAACTCTGTGTCGTTAGTATATTGACGATCACACGTTTACTTGTAAACAATCAAACTGAGAAAACACTGTTGTCTAGCCGGTAAAGGCACAAAGACTTTCCAAGAGATCTCTTGTGTGATTATTTACTGTATCTACAGTATTTATATGACGCCAAGGGAAAATCAGATATATGTTTGAAACCTGGTTTTTCTCTATTTAAATTTTTTCTCAGATCGCGAGAAAATTTTCGCCACACTATATAAAACACTAATTGGTAAGGTCAACCAACAGGAAATTAGCCTAGTTTAGTGATACCGAAAAAAATTTGGATTTTTGTTCCGAAAACTGTTATTCGCAATTTAAGGAGTAGCACAATATACTAAAAAAAGAAAATAGCCAATTAAAAGAACAATTAAAAAAGAAGCCAGCCACAAAATTATTTGAATTACTCAAATAAGATCATATTATTTATCGCTACTGTTTGACCCACTATTTTTACTAACTAATTCATTATACCTACAACTAGCTTTCTAAACTTATCTAAATTGGAATGTAAGTATATATAGTGTAAAATTTATTTGGTCTATTTTACAATTTTTTTTTTTATTATAAATCTGAAGCACAATTTCCGAAGTTATCACCAGAAAAGAAGTCTCGCCTGTTCTGTTCTAAAGGTAATATACCAAAGTCTTCAATTTCTGCAGAATTAGATATCAAGACAAATTCTACAACCGATTTTGAACTTCTTGGTTGGTTTTTTTTAGGTCTTTCACGAGAAGATGGATGCAGCAAGTGTCTATGCTTCGTTATGTACGTCTGGGTCGGGAAGTATTTATGACAAATTGAACAACAAAGTCGATTATATGTCGTTTGGCTAATGGATTGACAATGAACATCGTAACCTGGAATTTTAAATTTATCAGAATATTGAAGAAGGTGAATGGGATTGATATAGTAGCCACCTCGGGCTTTGGTGACAGGTGGAAGGAAGCCATCGAAAAGCTAAAGAAAATCCATTGCTTCCTGTGCCCTAGTAGGTTTGCAACAATTTAGATTGTTACATCGTTTAATGTCAAGTGAATACTGACATATGTTGCAATGTTTTTCTATCCATGATCATGATACAGAAATATCAGCAGGTGTGTTGGTTCCTTTTTCTTTTTCTTTTCTTTTTTTTATCTCATCCTTTTCTTGTTCTTCATGAGCGAACTTAAGATTTATAAATAGATCAGTAGCTTCATCAACATAAGTTGCATTTACATGCTTTCTGAAAATAGGATCACGGCACCATATATCACATAGCATTGTACCAGCGTAGCAGAAATTTTGTGTTGCTAACTCTGTATCAATTATTTTATCTTGACTATCAAGATGATTCCCAAAATGATTTATTGGTAAAACAATTCCGGCTAATTTACCAGAAAATGTGGACATACCCCTTTTGACAGGGTTATATTTGGACTGCCCCGGAGCATGCGTATGTATAGTCAAATAGTCCAAGTCGAATTTTCTAAATAGCTTGCAATAAGACTGAAAATTTTTAAAATGCCAGGAGTTCTCATCGGGACCCCCGTCAACCAATAATATCCAATTAGGCTTTATATTATTATTTATTTTTAGGATTCCAGAATATTGATCATCAGATACAAGAGAAGAAATATCTTCCGCGTGAGTAATTGATAACGTGCCTATCAAAGAACATAAGTGTACGTATATTTATATTTTATACAAAAAAAAATAATAAAATGTTAATAATTTTGTAATTTATGTTAACATAATTTTATATAGATATGGAATAGATCTTTATCCATAAAGGTGTAGGAAAAACCACTTGAGTGCGCAGAAATAATACGAATTGGCGTGTCGTGGATGCGTAGAGTAAACGTAAGAAGAAAAAAAAAGCAATTAAAATACTTATACCTATTGACCATTGAGATTTAACAAAAATTTCCATTTGCCCGGTTTGAAGATCATCATTTATTTTACTAGATTTTATCATGAGATAAACTGATGGTATAAGTTTCTGATTGATTCCACACACAAAGTCGTGATCAGGTACTTGACTGGTTCGAGTGCAGATTGTAAAGTACGAAACTTTCTGCCGACTGCAGATACACCTAGGCCTATTTTAGCTTTATCATCTTGCGAAATTATTATAGAGGAGTCTGAAAATGCTTGAGCAAACTGCCTTGCTCCCTTCACGGAAGCAAGGCAGTAATGCTCATCAAGATGATCTTTTGTTTTATTACGCGAAACTCCAGTTACAGATACCCAGGCGGGATGGTGGTACGCTTTTGCTGCAATCGTTTTTGAGTGGCGGGGCAGAAGATAGTTGTTCAAAGTTGTTCGAGCCATATATACTCTATAATTATTCTCAAGATTCTCACGTAAATGATTTACTATTCTTACTTTTATGCCCTCTTTACGTCAGCGGATCTATATTCTACTGGTTCATGAATGTACTCAAGTAAATCCAGATTTTGGGTCAAAAAGGATGGTCTACCAGGTACATCATATCGGACAACGGTCTGTTCTTCTTTGATTTGTTTGATTTTCTTAAATCGGCATTTAGATTGATATTTGGCATTTCTTTTTAATTTTTTAATTTTTTTTCATGCATTTGAATTTCTGCTTTACGATCTGAAATTCTAGTAAATAAGTCTTTACGAAGTTGTGTATCGGTTGTCATGTTATATATATTTTTTAATTCTTTAAGGTTTTTTTCTGCAATTTCCTTTAATTCAGCTGATTTTTTTTGAGCCGACGCATTACTTCTAATTTCTTCTACGTGATAAACCGTTGGTAGTGCTATAATATGAGAAAGATTATCCATTACGGAGTCTGAGACTTGTGTTCTACTAGATGAAGCTGCAGATTGAAAATAACCCTACAGCTTTAGAGGTGTAGTATAATGTTGTTTTATAATATCGTCGATTTCAGTATCTTCTAATTTTTTTATTTCCTGCCATTCTTTGGCAGTAGCATCACAGATAATTAACCGACTTGGATCTGGGTTTTCATTTTTTACCATGAAACTATATGCATAGGCATTACTAAATTTTTGATACTTGTTATTTGGTGATTTATAGATATAGGTTTTATCGAACTTAGAACTAAGAAGAAAGGTTTGTCGACTCATAACTTGAAAAATTTGTAGGCTAGAGGGTATCTCACAATAAGACATATATGTTGTACTTTTTGCGACAACTTGCTGACTTAAGAAGAAAAAAGGCTGCTTTAATCGGAGACGATGAAGCTTCTTTACAATTTGAGCTTCTTGGAGCTGCTAGACATTAAAATTAACTTAGCTTGAAGTTTTTATTTAAAGCATTGATTTTTAAGATTATTGGAGTTTCTGAATTACATGTGATTAAAATGCTTTAAGTAGGCAAGAGATGATTTTAAAAAAAAACTCAAAAAATTTAGGGCCATAAGTATTCAATACTTTAGAAAGAAAATAAATCTTTCATATAAATACTTTATTTGGGTTGTTTGAGCATTCTATTAGTTTAGATATTAAATTTGTGTTTCTATCACGTTTACAAATTAAATAAAAAAACGTGGTAAAAAAAATAGTTACAATTAATTAAACGATGATTAAAAGTTTTTGATCAGATATTTATTAAGCTTGAGTTTTGTTATATCTGTATATATATATACTTTCGTCTTGAAGCATGCGAAAGTTACCCAAAAGGTTCAAAGTATAACAATTCGATTTTCAATTGGGAAATTTATAATCTAGATAAAAAAATTTCGGGTCAGTTTTTTAAAGTGCATTTAATTCAATAATAATTGCTTATCTGCTATCATATCGATATATTTAAATCTGGGGATCTTGGGTACAATTTACCAAATCAAATCAAACAAACAAAAAAATCTTGGTACAATTTCCAAATTAATAAATTGCAAATGCGTACTATGGAACTAATTAATAAATATGGGTGCCTGAACACAATATTTTTTACGTATCAAAAAATTTCTCACATATTTTTATGTACGTACTTATGTACATACATATGTATACTATCCCTTAAACTGTAAGCAAATCCAGGCAAATTTGGCTAGAAAATTGCTATAAATATGCTTATGATCTATATTTTTTAAAACTTAAGATATTTAATTAAATTTTTTTTTGATAATATTTGAAAATAAGGATTATATTATAGTAGTATTTAATTTTATATTATAAAAAAAAAGTTTAAGTTGCTAATAAGCTAAAAATAGACAAATTTTAAAAAATTTTTTATTCAAAAAAATTATTTACTTTTTCTTGGCGAACTCTATAAATATTAGCTCTAGCTTCCTGATTTAATAAAATGATATAGTTTATAAAAAGAATTACAACTTTGATTATTGCAACTTTTGTGATTTATTTGTAAAAATNATTACAACTTTTATTATTGCAACTTTTGTGATTTACTTGTAAAAATTAGGTCTTGTATTAGAAGTAAAATTTTTTTTTATAGACGGGAACATATAAAATTTAAGAAAACCTAAAGAAAAATTTTATAGTAAAAATTTTAAAATAAAAACTTTAAACTTTTATTGCTTTAAGTTTATTAATAATTTTAAAAAATTTTCATAATAAAGTTTATAAAATATATTTTAAAGAAAATATTCTATAAATAAAGTATACCCTATATACTTAATAAATTTTTATTTTATTTAAAAAAATGTAATTTTTATAAAAAAATACAGGCAAATTTGCCTGGATTACAGTTAAAGAAATAACAAGGATTGGTAAAAAACACAAGTAACGGTTCATTACGTCAGAATATCGAAAAAGTATCTCAAATGATATGGAAAGATAAATTAAATATATTATATTGTATCGCATCTGATCTTGAAGCAATTCATTATCAAGAATTGATTCATCGAGATTTGCATTCCAGTAATATTTTGCAAGCTAATTTACACAGCGCTTACATTGCCATACTGTGTGGACTAAAAAACCCTGTTATAATACTCCTCACGATCTTCAGAGGCCTAGAATGTATTGTACCGGGTAGATAACTTAAAAATAATAGCACTGGAATGTAAAGTACTCCGGATAATAAGGATGATTAATTGCACTTGGGAATATATAGTAAAATACCTGGTTATAATCCTTATAGTACTTATATATCTTGCACAAAATCATAAATGCAATATAATCACGCAAGATATATCTCTGACCCCATGTATTGTACCTCTGTACAAATAAATGCTTGAAAAACTTTTCACATGAAAAATTATTTAATATACTGGTAGTATCTTGCTAACTTTAATTATAAATAAAATATAATATAGCCAAAGTACTATTGTAGATGATATATAGTAATTATTGTCTAAAACGCAATGGACATGATCTTGTATTCTAGCCAATCAGCTATAGAGATCAACACGGATCAGCCCGGACACTAATGGGTATCAGTTAATATATATTTTATGTGGGGGGAGGGGTTGGCTTATAGTAAAATAATATTACGTAATATCTGTCAGCACCCTTATCTATCTTTAACTTTTTCTAAAAACAAAAAAAAAAAACAAACCATTCCCTAAAAAAAAAAAAAAAACAAAGTTCAAAATCACTTAAGCCCGTTTTATCCACAAGCTGCCAACGATTATAAATATATAATTCACAAGTTGTGTAAAAAAACTTAAAAAAAAAAAAAAATCCCACCGTTTTGAGCAATTTTTACTCCTCTTTCCCTTTTACCCCTTTTTTTCCTTTTATTCCTCTCTCTCTTTTACTTTTCTCTTTCTTTTTTCCTCTTTCTTTTTTACTTGCTGAGTTACTATTATAGTCCAGATTTTTCATTAGCACATTTCAAATATAAGATTTATAAAAATTACCCAATTAGTATTCTTTTAAATATATCTATTTTGCCATTTAGCGGGTTTCAAATATAACCTTTTTCTTCAATACCTACTTTTCAAATATAACCTTTTTTAAAAACGGGCCTCCATTAGCTATTTTTCAACTATAACATCACATAGATTGTTTGGGGTCCTGTGTTACCGGTTCTCAAAGAAGTAATAGCCAGAAGGAAGTCTGAAATGGTGAATGTCTCAGACTCTAGCTTCCTGAACCTGCAGATAACAATTGAAGGTTCTTTGGCCAGGCACCTAATCAAGTCTCAAGTCTTTAACGATATATTATCTGCAGACCTATTGAATGCATTAGAACAAAATATAATAAATAAAAAAGAGGTTTACAAATTTTATACAGATGGCTCTCTCTCTAGGCAGCAGTGTCAGAGCATTATGGGAGCAAGCTGGGTTCAAATTAGTTTAGAACAGAATGTAGCTATAGCCAAAGGTAGTATTAGACTTAGTTTATGGCTCTCATCTACAAAGCCCGAAACTATCGCAATCTGGTTAGCCCTTTTAACGGTTCCAGTTAATAGTAAAGTAGTAGTTTGTACAGATAGCGCAGTGGCAATTGCCAGTTTACAGAATTTAGAAAATGAAGTTAGAGTAAATAGGTGGTATAAGGAAAAAAATTATTTTTGGGTTTCTAAGATAGTTAATGTGATTAAGTCTAAGCAGATCGAACTCGTCCTCGAAAAAGTCAAAGGTCACAGTGATAACAGGTGAAATGACGTTGCAGATCATCTCGCGAAGGAAGCACTCTCGTCACCATTAACTTTGGACCCTAATCAAGTTAAGAACTCAAGATTTGAAGCTCTCCTCTTCTGGAAGGACATTAAAGTAGAAAAGCCAACAAGAAGCTTCCTTAAACAGGTTTTTGAACTCCAAAATGGGGCAGGATGGTTCTGCATAAAGGCGGTATCTAAATTAGAAAATGATCGCTCCATCAGAAATTTTAATTGGCCTTCTTATTGGAAACAAATCAAAAGACAAAGTGGAGTTCATTGCACATCTTTGAAGCAAAGTAAAAGACTCGCTCTTCGGATCAAAGCCTTAGCAGAATTACTCCCTGTACTAACAGAGTTAAAAAGAAGAAGGCCATACCTCTACACATCGGATTACTGTATTTTGTGTAAAGACGGGAAAAAAGAAACTCAAGAACACCTGGCGGAGTGTAGTGGTCTAGAGTTTCAATGGTACAATATCGAAGACGTAGTTTAGAGTTGTGTTAGAAAAAACTGGAGTCAGATTCCAAGTTTAAGTTCAATAAAGAAGTTTTAAGGATAATTATTTTTGGAAGTAGCAAAGAAGAAAACTTCCAGGCAAGAAAGAACATAATCAAAGGCCTATTACAAGAAACGATAGTCCTTAATATGACAAACCTTCTGAGCTCAAAGAAAGTAGCTTTAGAGATTTTGGACTACTCCATAACACTCACCTGGAACCTCTTCTATGACTTTATCTGGAAACCCCGTTGCTTGGCGGTATCGGAATGGAAAAAGTCAATGGGAATCTCGAGTCGTGATAAACGAAGGAGCTCCGCTCCGGACTCAGGTGAAAACGTACCTTCGGGATTGAAGAATAGAAGTCTTGGTAACCTAGTTCAAGAAAGAAAAGCTTTAGAGAAGAATAAGGAAGAGAAAATTCACGAAATATGGAACGAAGCAATTTTGTGTTTGATCCAATCAGGTGAAACCCCTTTTTGGACCTCCTTTTGATAGGGGCTAATTCAGACTCTAACTCTCCAGAGAGTTGGTACGATGGGTTGCATTTGGGTAATTCTACTCGGATGATGTCGGGCTTTGTTTATTCTTAGAAATGTATTGTATTTATTTTGTTAAATATATAATAAAGCTAAGAGGTCGAGTCATTGCGAGACCTATCAAAGGGGAAAAAAATATATAAAAAAATATGCAGGGAAAATTAAAAAAAATTTGTAACACCAAATTACTTGCTTTTTAAGAACTTTTTTTTTAATAAATCCAACGTATAAGAAGTCAACGTGGTACACTTACAAAGCTCTAGTGCAGTTACTTCTTTTGACCCAAGCTTATTTTTACCAACGTTTAAGGACATCAAAGTAGTATTTCTACAAAAACAACTGCCAATGCTTCTTCTTCTGATCTGAAATTATTATTGCGTAATGTTCTTGCAAAGTGCACCTGATGATGCTTTTCTACCTGATCGAATATATCATCACTAATATCCAAGGAGGTCAAAGTAATGTTTTCAACAAGCACACATGCTAATTATTTTCCTCCTTCTGATTCGAGTTTATTACCTTGTAGATTCAAAATTTTTAACGAAGTGTTCTTACAAAGTGCATTAGCTAATGATTTTTCTGCAAGCTTATTCACATTACAGTAAGAACCAGAGAAATAAACGCGGTATTTTTGCAAAGAAACTCCGTTCCTTCTTCTAACCCAAGTCTATTATAACTAAGATTCAAAGAAGTCAACGTAGTCCAAGTTTATTTCTACATGTATTGCGTCCAAGTAGATTATCTCCAAGGTCCAAAGAAGTCAAATTAAGGGTCTTACTGAGAATTTTTGCTAATTCTTCCATTGCTTGATATTTAAGCTCACTGTACATTAAATAAAAATCTATTGAAGTAATAGTAGTGTTCTTGTTATTGTGAATATATTCAATTACTGCTGAATTACATATTCTAGTTTCATCAATATATAAATATTTAAGAATTTTTTTTGCTAATTCGTAGAAGCATTGTAATCAAAACATGTTTAATGGTATTTACACATTCAACTGCTTACTCCATATCTTTCATGACGAAGCCAATTTTTAATTTTCTTATCAAAGTTTTTGCTAACTGATGTAATATAATTTGTATATTCAAACATAACGCTGAGTGACTTGGAAGAGTAATATGAAATATGTTTCGTTCTTTAACATTTAATGTTGAAAGAAATGTTCTTATAAATCTTCGATCACTAAAATAGTGTTCAGGTCCGCTTCACAAAATCGGCATACCAATTCCACATCATAGGCGGTTTACAAGTGGAAATGAAAATAATTTTTATATCTATGCTGAAAGCAATGAAATCATTGAGTAATGCAAATTAAATTTGGCCAGAATTTACAACTTGTATGCTGGCCGGTTTATGTAATTCTGGTCAGATCGCAGAATTATCATTTTTTCTGTTATTGCAAAATTTCCATCCTCACATGATTATCAACAATAAAATTAACCATGCAAATTATAGAAAATATATTCTAAAGAAAAAAATCAATCCGGATAACCTAATTCAGGATAACTTTTTGGGATTCTGATCTTTCGGGTGAGAAGTATAACTATTATAAACTGTGTTTTTGTAATAACTACATTACTGTATGTATCCGAAATTAACAAAAATTATACGAAAAAACGTGTAATAGCTTATTGAATTTTTGAAAAATTGAAAAATGTCTAATAAAAAGTTGTCTTAAAGCTACCAAATTTTTACTATAAGTGTATTTTGATGATTTAAACAAGTTTGCTTAATAGTGCTTTTAAGATTTACTTAGTAAAATTTAGACTTTTATATATGGGGTGTCGTAAGTTAAAAGGGCTCATTTTTACATATAGTTTATTTTAAGATAATTGAGTTTAATCATTTGTTTTGATTTTCAGACTGATCCGGGATTAATCAAATATCACGATTTTGGTTAAAGGTAACAGGTGATTATCAGGTAATCTCGTGATATGTTTGCTCTACGCAGCCTTGTGTAATTTTTCTTTTACACTATCTTGATTTTTTATTATGCAAATCGACTTTTCTTTATAATTGAAAAATGTCAATCATGTCAAAATTTATATGAATCTAATAAAAACTTATTTTTCAAAAAATTGTAAAAATGTGCCCTTTTAACTTGGGACACCCTATATAGCAACTTACTACTGTAGATTATAAAAATTATATAAGGCCATATAAAATTAATTTTTTGGTTCTTATAACATAAAAACCAACTCCCTCGACAGGCCGGACTTTTATTTAAAAATTTTTAAAATTTTTTAAATTATAAAATTTAAATTTTAATATTAAAAAATAATAACTCAGCATTATAGTATTAAATAAAGTAATAATCTATTTATCTGGACTTTTATTTAAAAATTTTATATATAAAAAATTTTAAAATTTATAAAATTTTTTAAAAAAATTTTTTGAAATTCCATTGGCTATTAAAACATATAAAAAATTTTTATCAAAAAATTTTCAAAATATGACCCAGCTGGGTTATAAGAACCAAAAAATTAAGTTTATATAGCCTAATATACAAATGAATAAGTTTTTACTCTATATCCATTTATATATTATATATAATATAGATAAAAATATAAAAAAACCTTAAAGTTAATAGAGAACTTTGCACTTAAAAAAACTATCTACACAAAATTTTATGTCAAATTTTCTTTCAAAATATCTTATATAACATTCATTGTTTATTTTGTTGGTTCTGAAATTTACTCATAACTTAATTCAAATTAGATAAGTGCCTTTTCAATTTGGATAAGGTAAATACTGTTAATTTTTTGAAGAGATAAGCTGGATTTTTTACTTTTTGGTGAAATTTCAAAAAGCCCAAAAAAAAATATTGAGAGTATCAAACTTGTAAAGAGTGAAAGATTATACTTTAAAGAATAATATATTTAATTAAAAGTCTACTTCTGCCTAAGCTTCTATATCTTCTGACAAAAATCTTTAGAGTTGTTGCCCTACTATTGATTTTTATTAATTTAGATAGTAATTGATTTTTATCAATTTAGATACAAGAAAACTCTTTTCCGTACATCTGTAAATCCTAAGTAAACAAACACAGTATAGTAGGAAAAGAGAAAATTCAGAACCAAACTACTTAAATATATATATATCGGCGTGTTTGGTTTTTAGGATCACAAAATTATACTATAGTACCCCAAAATTTATTAGATTACGCACTGATCACGCCCTATTTTAATATCATGTAAGTATGAAAATCATTTAAATAACACCTCAAAAATATTTATTTACTATAAAAAATATAAGTAAACGTGCTGGATTCCATCGTTCAAAGCCTCAACCCATCGTCTTTTTGACCAATAGGTATATAGTATCTCTTAAACCGTCCATTTTAGCAGACAAATTTGTCTGCTAAAATCGGTAAAAAAAAATTTAATGTGGGTAAAAAAAATTTTATGAAAATCTTTTCCAAATTGGCTTGAACGATTCTTGGAAGCTCTGATCACGTGACGGACAAGCCAATTTTAGTATTGCACATACTATAAAACATAAACAAATATTGTGTTTTTGTATGACTTGATTTTGTGCTTTCAAAATCATGAATTATTTTACACGAACCTAAATTTTCAGGTTTTTTAAGCAGATTAGACCCCTACATTCTTAATCGAAATAAAAATGTAGCTATTAATTGTAAAATTTTTTATTTAAAATTAAAATTCCAATAGCATCGAATCGAAATTTTAGGGTTATCAGTCAATCGATATTTTACAGGTCGAAATTTAATGTTTTTTGAATTTTAAATTTTAAAGACTGATATGTGTGATATCAGCTTTAATACCATCATTAAAATTGATCAATGAACTGATAAATTAAATATTTTAGTACAAAATTAAATTGTGCACTATTAAAATAAATTTTTTTTTTTAAAAAAAAAAAAAAAATTAAATTTATTTAAAATTTTTTTTCGTTCACCATTTTTGGTCCATGGGACCGCTTCGCCCATCCACCCACCTATCAAACTATCGTTTTTATTCATCCAATAATTCCTTGTTTTCGAGGTGAAAGCCAAGATAACAATTTCAATTGCTGTTGCAACAGAGCAGCACATTACATGACAGGCACTAAACCTTACTTGTGTTTGGTATTTTGCGATCCATATCCAATTGATTAGTGCTTGCCAGCCAAGCACACCACCGGCATGCTTCTCGATGATCTTTCCACACTGCAAGATGATTTCCCGGTTCCAAACGATGATCTGAAAGTTTAAAATGTTTTGTGACTTTCGGTTATTTCTCTTTTCCTTTTGAATGGTCTCTTAATTGAACTTTGCTATCGTCATTTGCAAAGTCAATAAGATCCCAAACAAGATCGTTACAAAATTGTTTATGCCCTTGCATGGATCCTAAAATTCTTGTAATTAGATATGCATTAATAATATTGGTGTCTAGCAGCCAAAAAAGAGCGGTATCCAATTTCGCCGTGTAGTTTGTTTGGTGTCATAGTAGAATCGCAATTGGTTAGCGACATCCACACCGTTCATATGGTGGTTGTCGTCAATTACCTTTGGTATTTTCAATTTTTTTTAAAATCGGATCCAAAAACTGCACGTACCTTCGTCACATTGGTATTTGTTTCTCTTAGTCTTCGTCTTTCCTGTTCTATTTCCCACTCTTCAGCCACAAAACCATATATTGTTAACAGCATGGTAACTGGCCCATTATCTTGCCAGAAAATTGCTAATACACCATCAACTTCAATACTCGAACGAATGTTCCAATCAAATTTAATATCTTTATTGACTTTTAATTTTTTGGAAAACCCGGATACTGTTTTACGGATGGTTCTACAAGCCCCAACTCCCATTTGTCGAAAATGTTGAAAGAGAGGTATATTACTAAAGTAATTATCTATATATACATTGTAGGAGAACCGCATGACTAACAAAATGAAGGACCAAAGAACCGGTTTGATTAAGACCGTCCATGTTTGTCACATCATTTGGTGAAACACGTGATATTGGTAGAAATGTGTAGGTATATCCGGCTACGCATAGTGAAAAAATCTTAAAGCCCTCGGGGATGAGCTTACTCTTTATTCGGACTGTGTAGACACTGCTTCTAGAGAATCTAATCCTCATTTTGTCCACAGAAACGGTTGAACTCAGGATGTAATATTGTTTTGAGGCATCATAAACACTTGAAAGTAGTGGTTCCAATTTTTCGAAGTAATGTTTAAGTGTTGATGAATGGGCGGAAGAAAAACGTGCAGAAACCTTTTGATCAACTCAAAGCGCTTCAATGATATTTGTTTTGATACATAGTGGACAGGGAGTTTTGGGTCTTCATTCCAATACTGGTCAAGGGATGGAAGCTTAAAAAGTCCCTGGTAAACCACAAGAGCAACCCACACAAAAAGTTCCTTATAGGTCAAGTTTTCCCAACGTCTACTAATAGTACCTGCACCTTTTGCTAATGCATATGCATTGGTATTTGTAACAATCGTATCAAATATGGAAATTGTAAAGAAAAGCAAAAAAAATCAATCGGTCTGGAAACTTCAATATTCATATGTGAACACTTGCATGGCGCAACGGACATCGATGAACCAGCGGTTCAAAATTGGAAGGCGGTGGTGGTAGTTTCGGTGCTTGTTTGCGCTTTCTTTTTTGGACACATTTAGTGTCTGTTGTATCATTATCATTATCTTCGTACTCTAATTCTGGGTCATTTAAAACGTTTCTACGATAAGTCAAAATTGGCAAATATTTTTTCTCTTCATCTAAATTTTCAAAACGAAACGACGACGATGAACTTGAAAGTAAACTTGATGATGACGACGATAACGAACTTGAAGGTAAACTTGATGAACTTGGCACAACCGATATTTTTGCTTTTGGGGCATAGAGTTTTTTTTTCTTTTTTTTTTTTAGTGATGTGCGGGCAATTTTGTAGCAAGGGAATTTTGGGGTGGGCGATTTTTAAAAGTAATAAACATTACGACATTTCGCATGAGAGATATCACAAGACGAGAAATGATTGGTAATACGTCAAACTTTAATTTTAGCTTAAGGAAAGGGAGGTAAGGCTTAGAAAAATCAGGTGCACGTGCACAAAAACTGGGTAAAAAAAATTTTAGCGGCCAAATTTGTCCGCTAGATGGTTTAAGGGATAGTAGAATTTACTGTCATATAAGTGTTATTTTATATATTAACTATTTAAAATAGCTAGTTGTATCTAATTCAATTAGTACTTCAAGATTTACTTGTTCTCTTTGTACACGTTCACAATCTTACAAAACTCAGCGTGGTCTTAAATATCATGAAACAATAAAACATAAGGACCATAATTAGGGTGTCCAGAATTCTGCTACTAATAATAGTAAATTATGCTTGCTAATAATATAAAATTTTGCTTTTAATGCTAATGATTTTTTTTTAAAATTTTTTTTAAATTAATAAATTTTATAGTTTTTATAATGTAAAATTTTTAAAAATATCTATTTACGAATTATATTTATTTGAATTTTTTGATACAAATATCAATGTGATTATTAATAATTATAATTAACGTCATTGTTATTATTAATAATATGTAACTATTATCATAGTTTATTATATTGCTGTGGTCTCATGCCTGCATTACAAATTGATCTGGGTCATTTTATGATCGGTGAAAATTGAGAAATAACACATGTTAATTAAATAATGCGTAACATTCTCACCCGATTTTGTTTCATTATATGATTATATGATATTACGACTAATATGAATATCAAATCCGGTATGCTTATATAAGTACTGTACAATAGCAGTACATTGTACTAACACAGCCCATCAACATGCAAGCTTTGCTAACACCATCCTAGCAGTTAACTATACACTCTGTTATAACTATGTTCCTGGTATATGTAATATGAAATAATGAAGTTTTTCTCTGTACCGTATATATATATATAATAACTAAAACTGCAATTTTTGTTAAAAATTTTATCGAAATACTCAAATTATGCTAAAATTTATGCTAGAAAATATAAATTATGCTGAATTCTGCTACTAGCATAATAATGCTAGCGAACTCAAATTAATCCTGGGAAGCGCAGGCGCTGTGTTATGCACAGAACCATAGGACAAAAGGAAACCATACTTGGCAAGACCCGAGCAAAGAGGTAGCCGACTTTCAACGGTACTTAAACAGAAATTAAATAGGACGGACCGGAAGCAGACTAACCGAGAAGTGGACTGACCGGAAGCAAACTTACGACAAAGGGCCTATGGCGGGCTCTACCAATCAGACCGCCGGAGTCGTACCGGAGGAAAAGAACATGTGTTACAGAAGCATGTACCAAGGTGAGGGAGACCATTGGGTTCGCCAATGGCAGACCACTCCTTCTGGGTCCTCGGATTGGAAGTAGGAATGTAACCGGGGAAAAGAAAGCGAGGTAGGAGTAAGGAAAGCAACTGGAAAAGAAACCAAAAAAGGAATGGGAGAAGTACCGGGGTTGGTGAACTTTGTAAGGGCATGTATCATGCTATACATACTAGTAGGAAAGGAGTGGCTTGAGATATGGGCCAGGTTACGGTAGCATTAAAATAATAGCTTGAGATATGAACCTGGCGGCAGCAGCACTACAGGTACTATTAGTGGACAAGTAAGGTGCAAAAACCAGGTTGAGTATATAGGATGCTCTGGTAGGTTTAGATCGTAGATAAAATAGTCTAAGTTTCGGTACTTGGTAGTTGTAGTAATCTAATGCAATAGTCATGGATGTTGTAATGATAACTATACTTAATAAAAAGACCGAGACATGACCTCACCTTGTAACTGAAAAAAAAAAAGATATAAACAAGTATACGGGGCATACGTCATAAACAGGAAGAACAAAGATCAGATTTATGACAAATTGAGAAAGAAATTGGGAATTGATTTTCTAACAAATGCTGATTTTATTGTTTTGGATAGTTTTGAAATAACACAATTGCTTTTCTTCGTGGCGGGTTTTGTGAGATTACAGAATGACTTAAAATTCGAAAAGTTGAGAAAGAAGATAAACAAGTTAAAGAGTGATCTGCTTATTCAATTACCAAACATTATGATATAATTCCGACTGAGATTAGAGAAGCTTTAACATACACTTTACCAATTCATGATCGAAGGTACACAGGTGAAGTTGTAAGTAGTCTGAGAGCAATATACAAATTCGAAAGGTTACCAGAGAATTATATACAAGATAAAAGACTTCCGATACCAAAGTTTTCAAGTGAGCTTAGAGAGGATTGTAAAAAATTTTTTCTAGTAACGGATAGGGCAGATCTGAAAAAGGTTAAAGATTGGAAAAAAGAATTAAGAAAGTATTATATATTTTCCCAATTACCAGAGTTATATTTTGACTTGCCTCCAAAGAAATTAGAATTGTCTTTAGCTTATCAAGAGTTGACTCCAAGCTTAAGAAGAATGTTTCCTTTTTGTCCTAGAGATAGTGAAGATTTTAAAAAACATGTGAGGCAACTTAGAAAAATGTATGCATTTAAATATCTTCCAAATGATTATGTGATTAACAAAAAGAGGCTACTTAAAAACCCAAGGGATTTGAAGATTAATGTTAAAGAGGGTTTCTCAATAAAAAGTAGAACTGAGGCTCTGAATTTTATGAAATCAATCCCGAGTTATTATAGAATACCAAATCCAATGCCAGCAAACTACATTGAGGTCAACTATACAATGTTAGAAGATTTACCCGAAGCTGAGGACGAGTTGGAGAAGGTTAATCTAACATTACCGATTACAAGTATGAAAAAGTTAAGAATAGCAGTTCAGGTCTTGAGAGAGCATTATTTCTTTTATAAAATATCGAAAGATTGGATTTGTATTAAAGAGAGAAATAACAAAAACAAAGAGGACCTAGATACAAATAACTTCCCAAGTGACCTTGAGAGGTTAAATAAAGATTTAAAACAAAATGAACCGAACATTCAATGGCACTTCCCAATAACAACACAAGAAAACGTTCCTGAGCCATTGAGGTATCTGAGGGAAACATATTCTTTGGGTACTATACCTAAGTGGATTTTTGAAATAAAGGAATTACCTGAACCAGAATGGGACATATTTAGCCAAAAAGAAACTACAAATGAAGTGTGGGAAGATATTAAAATGGACAATATCAACAATCATGATGAACAATGATAATGATAATATAGAAGAATTTGAGATGCAAGATGAGAAAGTAGAACAAACAAATAACAATGAGAAATTAAAAAAAGTGAGAAAAGTAAAAATAAAAGTGAAAGAAAAAATAGAACTTTTGCAATTTCAACATTAAATGTACAAGGTCTAAACGTACCATTGAAGAGACAATTAATTTTTGAATATGAGGATCTAGATATCGTGAGTGTAACAAAGACAAATTGGCACAAAAGGAAGATTTGAGAAAATCATTAACAAATCAGTACTATTACGTATACACGGCGGCAACCCTAAAAGATTTAGGATTAAAAAGGAAATCTGCAATGGGAACTGCACTACTTATCAAACCTTATCTTAGACACTATATGCATAATATTGAGCTATTTGGGAACAGCGATTATGATTAATTTTTTTTTACCTGGAAATTTGAGAACTAGAATAATATCGATATACTTACTGTCAGACAAAACAGAAATATCTCTTAAAATACAAGAGAAAGTAAAAAAATGGATATCAATCGCTAATAAGAAAAACATGAAAATAATAGTAATAGGAGATTTTAATAGTAATAGTGGCAGAGTAGATAGTTCAAGAAAGATGCCAATATTTAAGACAATGAGTACAAATAGGATGTTAAGTTTATTAGAAATAAATAAGATTCAGGATTACACATGGAAAAGAGATCAATTGGAGTCACAGATTGATGATATATGCACATTAGAAAAGTTGGGTATAGATATGTCCTATCAAGTAATTAAAGAGGTCAAACCATCTGGTAGTGATCATAGGATGATAAAAGTACAGTGGAAGTTAAAGAGAAAATTTGAAGCAATAAGAAGAAAAAAGAAAACTAGAAAAATATTTAAGTACAATGAAATGGACGAGGACAAATAGGAGGATTTTAGAGTTGAAGTAAAAAGAAAAATTGAAGCATTGGAAATAAAAGGAATAGATGACGAAGCTTCTTTAAATAAAGCATGGTATAAAAATTATAAAACACTCAGCTAACAAACATATCAAGATGGTTAAAGTACACAACAATTATTTTGGAGCGAGAACAAAGAAAGCATCGGAGCTGCATCAGGGATTAGTCAAGATATATAAGCTAATAAGAAGTCTGAAAGATATAAAACCACCTTTCTCTTATAACGAATTATCACAAAGGTTCAATAAGAAGATTGAGTCATTGACAAAGAAGTTAGGTCTGGAAAGCATCAACATAAAGAAACAAAATATATGAAAAAAAAATCATAAAAAGTTAGTAGAAAGTATGAAAGAGTTAAGGAAAACTATACATGTTACAAGGCAGATAGAAAATAATAGTGAAATAAGAGAGAAAATTGGCCTAGTGGTAGAAAGGAGACAAACCAATTTTCAACTCAATACTAAAAGAATGATAGATAGCATTCAAATAGGAAAAGGAATAGAGTTATTTTTGACAATATAAAAAAAGTGGATGAAATAATTACCGATGAGAAAGAAATTAAAAAAGAGGTTGTAAAACATTTTAAAAATTGGATAAATAGAATCCAATGAATAAGGAGTATTGGGAAATGTGGGAAAAGGAATGCGAACTGGTTAATTCTATTAAGACTGAAGATTACAAAGGGATAATTGCAATGATAGAGATAGAAGAATTGGAAGTACCAAATGGAAAAGCTACAGAAGAACTTGAAGTATCGAATGAGATGATTAAGAAATTACCATGGGGAGCAAAAGATATTTTTTTAAAAATTTGTAATTTCTGCTTGAGTAAAGAAATTGTACCGAAAGCTTGGAGGCAAGAAGTGGTATATCCTATTCCAAAGAAGAAAGACTTTGAGAGCGACCTAACACAAACTAGACCAATCACATTGATTGAACACACAAGAAAAATCTTTACGAAAATATTAACAAAAAGAATGAATAAAATTCTAGTACAGATGAATGTACTTAATATAAGGAATAATTCAGCTTTACCTAATACATCAACTACAGGCCCAATTTAATAGTTAACAAATATACAAGAATACGCGTGGTTAAAAGAGAAGGAATATTGGTTGGTTTCACAAGATATGTCGAAGGCATACGCCTCGGTGCATCTACCACTATTATGGAAAGCTTTGCGAAGAATAAATTTACCGGAAAAATTTATAAACTTAATAAAGAATATAATAGAAAAAAGAAAAAACCTGTTCTAACAAATTTGGGAAAAACCAAAACATATGAAGTAGAGGACGGTTTGGATCAAAGAAGAACAATGTCCCTGATACTTTGGAGAATATATTATGATCTGTTGATTACAAAAATAGACAGAAATTTTGAAGGTTTTTCGATATGTGTAAAAACGCTGGTGAGACGTGAATACAAAACCAACATATCTGTATGTGCATATATGGATGATTTACTGTAGTTAGTGGAGCTGAAAAGACAATTAGAAGAAATCTTAGAAACCACATCAAGTTTTTACAAAATGACGGGAATAAGAGTGAATGCGAATAAATCAATCTTTATAACAAATACAAAAGGGGCTAATTCAGTATGTTTTGAAGGCCAAATGTTAGAAAGAAGACAACAAGATGAACTGTTTAGGTATTTAGAATGTTTGTTCAATGAAAAGAAGAATCAAAAAAAATTAACAAGAAAATAAAAAAAGAAGCAGAAGAAGCTATAGACAGGCTCAATAAAAATAGAATCACAGAAAAACAATATATATACATAGTCAATAGTGTGATATTGACTAGAATAGCATATAGGTGTCAGAATACATTTATTAAAGAATCGTTGTGTGAGAACATAGATAAGAAAATTATGAGAGGTGTAACACTTAAGGAAAAATTTTAAAAACAGCTTCTAATACATTAATGTAGCTAGAGCTCCTACAGACCGGACTCGAACCAGACTTTAGTCAAGTCTGAGTCTGGTCTGATTTTCGGACCGGACTCAGACTTTTATATTCAGACTTTTAGTCAAGTCTGAGTCTGGTCTGGGTCTGGTCCGAAGTCTGCAGACTGGTCTGAGTCCTAATATATTTATATGTATTTTTTGTTTTTTATTATTTTACTTAGTGCATTTTGTTAGAATAAATTAGTAAAATTTTATGAATCATAAGATTTTATAGAATTTTATTAATAAAATTTTATAAAATCTTATAATTCACAAATATATATTAATTAATTCTAACAAAATGCACTAAGTAAACTTGTTCAGCACCTAAAGATGCATCAAAACGGCTGTTTTGTTTTTATTTTACTTGTAATTTAGAGATTTGATGCACACAATTTTGTATTTTTTATCAAAAAAGATAAATTTTATCTTCTTATCTCCAAATTTCAAGTAAAATAAAGACAACCCTGCCGATTTAATGTATTTTTAGGTGCTGAACAAGTTTACTTAGTGCATTAAGTTAGAAATAATTAGTAAAATTTTGTGAATCATAAGATTTTAAGAATTTTATTAGTAAAATTCTATAAATTCTTAAAATTCACAAATTTTTATTAATTAATTCTAACAAAATGCAATAAGTAAACTTGTTCAACACCTAAAATACATTAAACCGGCAGGGTAGTTTTTATTTAACTTGAAATTTGGAGAAAAGATGCATAATTTTGGATTTTTGATCAAAAAAGTCAAATTTAAGCATCTTTTCTCCAAATTTCAAGTAAAATAAAAACAACCCTGCCGATCTAATATATTTTTAGGCGCTGAACAAGTTTAATGTAGTGCATTTTGTTAGAATTAATTAGTAAACCTTTGTGAATCATAAGATTTTATAGAATTTTATTAATAAAATTCTATAAAATCTTATGATTCACAAATTTTTACTAATTAATTCTAACAAAATGCACTAAGTAAACTTGTTCAGCACCTAAAAATACATTAAATCGGCAGGGTTGTTTTTATTTTACTTGAAATTTGGAGATAAGATGTTAAAATTTGTCTTTTTTGATCAAAAATCCAAAATTGTGCATCAAATCTCTAAATTACAAGTAAAATAAAAACAAAACAGCCGTTTTGATGCATGTTTAGGTGCTGAACAAGTTTACTTAGTGCATTTTGTTAGAATTAATTAATAAATATTTGTGAACTATAAGATTTTATAAAATTTTATTAATAAAATTCTATAAAATCTTATGATTCATAAAATTTTACTAATTTATTCTAACAAAATGCACTAAGTAAACTTGTTCAGCGCCAAAAAATACATATAAATATATTCGGACTCAGACCAGTCTGCAGACTTCGGACCAGACCCGGACCGGACTCATAGTTGAGTCTGAGTCTGGTCTAAAGTCTGAAATTAGTAAAATTTAGAGTCTGAGTCTGGTCTGATCCCGGACCGGACCCGGACTGGACCTAGGTGCACTAAATGTAGCATTACAATATATAAGTATGAACAAAATGAAAGATATCCAACATTTACAACATGTCAATCAACTATGGAAAGATTTGAATAATTCAAATTGGGAAGATACATCAGCTTATATCATCATACAAGAATTGCAAAATGCAGCCAATACGAATATATCCATACTAGAAGAGGAACCAATTTTCCTGAAAGAAGTGAATTTCTCTAGAACAGCAGCAATAATAAGGGAGATGCACGAGATTGAAATAAAACTTGTAAATGAGCGCAAAGTATGGCCACAACTGTTAAAAGAAAAAGGAACATCTATCAATTATATCCTAAAAAAGATGGAAAAGAGAAATGATATCAAAACAAGTATGAATAAGCATGAGTTAAAATACATTGAACAATTATTAGATAGAGAATATAAAGACTTTGTAACATGAAAAAGATTAGCACATAATTTGGGGGAAAATAAGCAAGAATAGAGAAGTACGTTAATTACAAATAATGAGAATTCATCATTAAAATTAATAGTTCCAAATCCGTTTACAATAAGGTATATCATCGGCAAATTTTATATATAGATATATATCGATTACTAACCAATAAGATATATATCGATACTTATCACCCCTGTCGATTACTATTGATAGTGATAGTAATCGATATATATCCGGTTAATCGATATATATTGAATATGATATCAATTAATAATTATTATATTCACATAATCATACTTTTTGCAAATTTTTAAAAGTTTTACAGGTTTTTACAAGTTTTCGCAATTTTTAATATAACATTTTATTTTTTTATTTATTATTATTATATTTTAAAATATTACATATTTTATTATAAATTATTATAAAAAAATATCAAAAAAAAATAAATTCAAAAAAAACGAATCCAAAAAAAATAAAAAAATAAACTATTCTATTCCTTATATTCGCTCATATTTGCTTATATTCGTTCATATTTGCTTATATTTGCTTATATTTGCTACTTCTTGCAAAATCCCAGAAAGTTAGATCGTTTTCTTGCAAAGTTCCAAAAGAAGTAAGAAATAAATAAAATAAAATAAAATTAAAAAAATAAGTAAAAAAAACAAACAAAAAACAAACCAAAAAAAAATAACAAAAAAAACAAACCCGAAAAAAATAAACTTATATTTCGCTCATATTTGCTTGTATTCGATTATATTTGTTCATATTCGTGACTTCCTGCAAAGTGCCAGAGATATTAGAATTGAAGTGCCGGAAAAGTTAAGCAGTTTTCTTGCAAAGTTCTAAAATAAAAAAAAAGAAAACAAACAAAAAACAAAAATATAAGCAAACTAAATAAAAAATAAACAAAATCCCAAATCTCTATTTCGAGTTCGTGGTTTGCAATTCAGAAATTGTCGAAGGTTTTCACAAAGTGCCAGAATAAAATAAATTAATAAAAATAAAAACAAAAACAAAAAACATGAAACGAAAAAATAAATAAAACAA
>QKWP01001350.1:74156-98366 GCA_003550325.1 Gigaspora rosea | reverse complement strand
AATCGTCTCGAGGAGAGGATTCGAATGGTACCAATTTCATTTGATTTAGATCACTGGGTCACGTTTTATTAACGAAATACTATTGGTTATTATGTTTTCTTATAAAATTACTATAAAATCAATAGTATTTCGTTAATAAAACGTGATCCAGTAATTCAAATGAAATGATTTTGGTACCATTGGATTCGTCTCATAGAGACGAATCGAATGGTACCAAAACTATCCAGATCGAACCACTGGATCATAATATATTCAAGTTTTTGTAAAATATTATATATAAACATACAGATTTTGAAAAATTTTTTTATATAGTAGGGGGTCCAGCGCTACTATGAGGGGGTACATAACGTTATTTATGGATGCCCCCTTATATATCGATTAATATCTATACATAAAATTTCCTGATGATAGGAAATGAAGATCTTAAAGAGTATAGATAGATAACTAGCAGTATAGAATTTATTGGGAAAGTAAGAAAAGTAGAAGATAATCTGGCAACAATGAGGAATTGGTATATGGAAGAAAATAAAATAACAAAAGCATGTAATAGATGCGAAGAGCATATCTCAACAAGAACGAATGCAGTAATAATAAAAATATACACACGGTTTTTATTGAGAATTGTGATAAACAGTTAAAAGGAGATATACAGTAATATCCAAGATATAATGAAAACCTTTAGATTAAAAAAAATGAAAAAAGCTTAATACCAAGAGAGCTTTTTATAGAGAAAAAATTACTAATCTCGTGAAGATTAACAAAATTATTTACGAACATTGGTGATGAAATATGGAAGAAAATTGAAAAGTCTGGTTTGGGAGCAGAAGAGGAATACGAAATTGTAGAGAAAGGAAAAAGTGAGAACAAAAAAGAAGGCTTATCAATATTACTACAAATAGAACCCTGTCAAGAAACGATTGAATTAAAGGTTGAAAATTGGTCTACAAAGATAAAGATTGCCTTAAAGGAAATAGCGCTAACATTAGTGCTAAGTAAAGACCAAGCAGAAGTTAGGATCAAACCCAATATAAACGGACTCAAAAAAGAAGTAGAAAGTATATGGGGAGAAGAAAACTGGAAAATGAAAGAAAACCTTGATCAATTCATAGAAATAATAAGAAGAATAATGAAAATGAAAGAATTAAGAATCGTGATCATATACAAAGAGGAAATAAGAAAGAACAAGATAACTAGAAAATGGAAAACAGATATTGAAGAAGAAAAAATTTTAACGAACATATACTTTATAAAATTCAAAGGAAAACCGGTGTATTGGAACCTGAGAAAATTTATGAAACAATTAATCAAAGGAAAAATAATCTCAGAATGGAGCAGTCAAAATAGAATCGAAAATCTAAAAAAGAAGGCAGAAATAAATTGGAAAATGATATACAATAGTTTGAATATAGAGAGGAGACCATTAGCAAGACATATATCGACAAAAGCATCAATAATAAAATCTTTTAAGATAAAAATAATAATAAATGAACTTCCAACGTTACTAAATATGTATTACAGAGATAACAAGAAAGAGAAAGATCCAACATGTCCGAGGTGTAAGAATGAATATGAAGACCAAGTATATTGGATGTGGTGTCAAGAAAACACATATACAATGAAAGACGCAATTACTAAAGTTTTCGAAGAATCTAAAGAAGGGAAGAAAGTATCAGAAGAAATGTGAGAAGAAAAAATAAAAAAATATATAGTATGGTTAAGAAGAACAGAAGTCCCCCCGTGTATTGTACCGAAAGAGAATATCTTACTAGGAAGTACAAGTAGGAAGAGAAATTACAAAAAAGATTTTATAAACGATCGTATGTAAAGATCTATGAAAAAATGTAGATACCCAGCAGAGAAGTAATCAGTAATTCAATAGAAGTCAAAAAGAGGAGTATTATAAAAGACAATATCCTGACAGAACCAATACATGAAAAGAAAACCTTTAAAAACACAAAAATCTCTTTATCGAATATAACGAAAAAGTTGAAACAATTGAAAACTATGACTGAGTAGGTCCATAACCTGTCTTGGCAAAGCTCAGGTTGGGAGTAAAGTAGCTCTAGTCTCTTTTTCCTTAGTATAGTAATTGTAAAAGCATATATAATGAATTTATAAATTATTAATAAAATTTGGAAGAGGGAATGGACCTCGCTTTTAAAAAAAAAAAAAAAAAAAATCAATTTAGATACAAAGAGACCTCTCTAAATGCACACTCTATAAATTCACTTTATCTTTATATGCACTCTTTAGTATGGTCCCAATCTTGAGACTTAGACCCTAAATGCACTCTTTATATTCTTATACAAGACTCATACAAGTATGTTTGGCCCCGATATATATAAGTTATTCTTTTAAATGCACTTCATGCGATTTTATAATATAAAATATTTGCTAATCATTGGGTAAATCTTGGTGTACAATTATACGATCTATATTACTATATATCTGATATATTTATATAACTTATATTGATATGTATATTCTTTATACTATATTTTATATCGATATATATTTATACTATTAAATAAAAAATAGTTATACAGATATATTATAACATAATAAATTGATTTTTTAATATAATTCATTAAGTGCATACCCTCTATAAATACACACTTGGGCTAGTCTCAAGGGAGTGCATTTAGAGAGGTCTTTCTGTATTAGCAATTTGTATTAATTTAGATAATATGCAATTTTTATTGTAATCAATATGTAATAGTGTTTTAGACAATTCTTTCCAATAATTACTCAGACCAAATTTTCTACAAAAACCTGATCTTTGAAAACTTTAGAATTAATATATTTGTATATAGCAAAAGCTTTATCTAGAAGCAACTTGAATAAAGGGTTTTAAGGATATAAAAAAATTAAAATAGAAATGAAAAAGAACTTTTCTTTTGGGTTTGGCTCTCTAGATAGAAAACTTTGTTACTATAGAAGATATTAGTAGAGATTGTAATTAATATATATTTTAGCAATTATATATTGATACTATTTGGCTTGCAAATTTTAGTGATACTAGCTCTAACTTTACTATATTATCTAACTATAAATTAGTTTGTATTGAATTGCTATAATTTTTATTTGATTTACTATATTATATATTACTATATTCATTAATTTATTACTTAATAAAATTAAAAAAATTTTTTTTAAAAAAAAAAATTTGGGTTGTTAGATCAAAAAAATTATTTTATATAGAAAACCAAGAAATTAACTTTGTATCACCTAATATAAATTAAATATAAAGTTCTAATTTTAGTTCTTGTAAAGTTTTTAGGGTTCTAAACATTTTTATTTAGAATACCTAATTCATTTAATTAGTATATTTTTGCAATATAAGCACTCTGGTGATAATTTGGTTATAGTTAGATTTATTCATATTATTAAACCAATTTTAATATATATTTTTTATATTATAATAAAAAAATTCTATTTTTATTTAGATTAAAGTTATTTAATATATTTCTATTATATAAATTGGTTAGTTGGTAATTAGTTAGATAAAATTGCAATATTATATGAATTTATATTATATAATATAATAAATATTATATATTGGGTTACTTTAACTCAAATAAATTAAAACTTCTCTATAAGCTAGAACCAGATTATACCATTCATTTAAAAAGATTTTTCTTAGAAAGCGGATTTATAGAGAGTGCACTTAAGAGAGTTCTTTTTGTATTTTAAAATTTTTTATAATTTTTGCAATGTGTATATATTATCTGTTATATATAGTATATATTTATTTTGTATAACAAAATTATTTATTTATATAGTGCAGGAACCCTTAAATCAACTAGTCCTATATATGCGGCCAAATTTTGGGTTGGGTCGGAGCCAATAAAATTGCAGAAATTTGGCAAATAAAAAAAAACCAAAAATATGTTATAAAAAAATTTTTTTAACATTTTTAAAAATTTTTTGAAAAATTTTTTTATAATTCTGCTAATTCTGGCCGGCATTATGGTAATTCTGGCCAAAATTATAGCGGCCAAATTTTACGTTTATTAATAAAAATAGGTAACTTTAAACCTTTTCAGAAGTAGTTAAACTTAATAAATTAAAAAACTAATTCTATATCTTTATTCTTAAAGTCTTTCTCTACATTTCTATAGAAAGAAAAATTGTCCTAGCTATACTAGTTATTTTTTTATAACAGTTTAAAAATTATCAATTTCGCTTGTTGATTTAAGGGTTCCCGCACCGTATACTTAATAAAGTTATAAGACAGGACCTCACCTTAACAACAACAAAAAAAATTATTTATTTAATAGAGCAAAACTAGAGCAAACCACTTGATTGATTTGACTAGATCAGATCAAATATAAATTTTAACAAATAAAAATATCTATCAAAATTAACATACTAAATTTTTTTAAAGAATTTGAATAAAGATATCTCAACAATTATTACTACCTAATAAAAAAATTTTTTAAGTTATATAACCCTTAAAAAAAATCATTAAAAATTTAAACAAATAGTTATTCAACCATTTTTTAAAATATTAACCAAAATAAAGCAAGAGTCGAAATTATAAAGAAGTTTTTGAGATGCAGAGCATTTTTATTTATAACATAAGTATTGATTGTTTAATCAGTTATTTTAAGGTACAGTATGCTGGAAACATCGGAATGCACTTTAGTAACTCGTAAATAATTTACTCACTTTTTTTCAATTTATTATAAATTAAACGTATAAAACATAGTAAACTACTATAATTCATTAGTCTTTACGTCCGCAGACTTAAGTCCAGATATTAGGCAAGGATGAGGAAAATTCCACCTGAAGTCAAACGATAACTTTATTTATTGGACGAATACAAGTAAAAATGCCGATTTTTTACAAACCTGCTCAAAGTCGGCTGACAATTATTGCGGGACCAATTAACATTCCTAAGCTTATTTCCAGTAACTTGTGCAAATTTATATAAGTAGACAATAATTGGTTATCAGTGGTATTATATAAATTTATTATATTTAGTGTAAATAAACATGTTAATTGTTTCTGAAACTTTAAATCCGCTTATAGCCAGAGTTGATATATAAAGGATCAGTATAAAGGAGATAACTACATCATCAATTCCAAGTCTCTAGTTAAGCGCTACTTTTTAGCCACATTAAAAAGCTTTGCTTTAACAACTTTTTCAACTATTCTATAAGTTAAGCTAATTCTCGTGTCTCTTTTCAATATAGTACAATTATTGGTTTCAAAATCGTCTGCCATATCAGTCAAATTATAATTCAATATATTTTTTTCATTCAAGTTGTCAAATTTGACTTCTTGGATTCCATGAAGGTAGGTTTTGTAGAGGTCGTGTTTCAGAACTAAAAGGCTTTGTGCAAGTAACATAATCTTATTAATAAGAGAAGTAGGGTGAGTGAAAAAAAAAACCAGACATCATCTATGTACCTTCGAGGTTCAAGTAACAATGAAAATTCTGGTGCACTATAATAGCTCTTACTCTCGCCATTATTTGCTTTAGCCATTATGCAATTCATTGAATTCAAATGTTTATAAAAATCAAGAATTGTATGTGATTTTAACGAAATTGTTACTACTGTTGGATAATAAAATGGACCGTCTTCGTGTGGCTTAATCATCGAGAAAATGATATTGTTAGATAGAAGAAACAATAAAGAATGTAAAATATGCTTGAATATACCATAATTCCTTGTCCACTCTCATATTCATTAATCAAACAGTGATTTGGCAGCTTGAATTTTTCGCAATCATTAAATAAACCAAGAGTTGAAAATTTTGGAAATGTACAGGTTGTTAACCACGATGGAAGCGATTCGGAAAGCATGCCACGCTCTGTTGGTACACCGCCTTTACGTAGATTTGCGTTGTAAAAGATAGAATTATTAAAAGGTATATGAGACATTTATAAAAATGACGGCATTAATTAATTTACCCCAATTTTGTAATCTGGTTGAATTAACAAAATTAATCATGTATACATCTTCACTTTTATATTAAAACATTAAATTATAATGATTAAATAATCAATAACGAGAATAACCTTCTGTTTTTTAAAACAACCCATTTCGGCTTTGGTGCAGAATAAATCTGTTGAAATCCAGATTGAAGTCAGTAATATTGAAGCCCACCTTATCAAAATAGCGTTAAATTAAAACTAACCTTATTCAAAAGTTCTTGTTCTTCTTTTTTAGTTATAAAGTCCTTAATATAATATGCACTATCTACATCAGTAACGCGAAACTTGTCTAAGTCGAAATTTAAAGCATTATCGTTCATTTTGAATCAAATAATTCATTAACTACGGAGGTTTAAATATTGATTTCCGACTGATTCACATCTTTTTATAGTTAGGCGTTTGAAATTGAAACGTTACTTTTTTTTTAAAAATAAAAATAAACGAATAGAATACCGAATTTTCCGAAAATTCCCGATTACTATGCTGACCATTATATCGACCAATTTTTTTATCACTTTCATTTAATTTGAGGGGAGAGCTCAGGATATTAAACGAAGTTCAACTTCAAATAGCCTTGCCATCAATTCGGCCTGTGCTACGGCATAGCCCAATTTTATCACTTTGATGTAAAAACTAAGCGATTCGATTCTTAAAGACAATACTGCGAATGCTATTCCAACCCTCGCCTACTAAAAGAAGCCAGACAATGAGAAAAGTTCGAGATTGAAGATATTTTTATATTTAATTAAAGGTGAGAGCTGTTTATTATTAAACTTGGGAAAGTTATTAAATGTAACGGTTTTATTACTATGCTAGAGTCAACTACGTGATCAACGTCATAGTAATTCTTACCAAATATTCATAAAAATTTAATTGATAGAAACTGATATTTAACCCAATTGAATTCAAAATGTTGTTCATCCTGCCAAATGATAACGATAAAACAAATTAATGAATTTGAAAATAATAATATATTGAAAGCTTAACCCAATATAAATAAAGAACAAAAAAGAATGAAAGCTTCAAGAGCAGAACATGGATGATACTCGTGAAATTTATAAAAACATTGATAATGTTGAAGAAAAAGATGCACAAATAGATTTTAATGTAATTATAAGTCTTAGATTTATTTTACATTGAAGTGCTTCAATTATTATTTAAATAAATAAACCAATGATAAACCAATGCCCCATTTTCCCTTGGCAGCTCTCATATATTATAATTTTAGAAATGCATATATATATTAATAATTTTCAATTTAGTTTCACCGAAGTTCATTAATTGAAGAAGCCATATGGAAGAAATTCGCATATCACCTGATGATACACAATTTTCTAAAACTATTAATCAACTGTTGTTAACACGATAATATTCTTTATTATACAGCTTATTTATTATGTTTATCGAATTAATTATATAGCTGATATAGGTGCTTGACCTTCTTAAAAAGTCTTTTAGCCTTCTGCAGCAAAGAAATGGTTGAAAACATTGATTCAAATTCCAAACCAATTCAAAAAATGTTAGATGCATAAATACCTGAACTAAAAAAATCCTGTCATGAACGAAACAAAAACACTTTTTATTAGTAATAAATTTGAAATTTAATATTTCATGTTATAGTATGTAAAGTTAGATAATAAAGTTCAAATAATTTCGAATGAACATGGCCTTTTCTTTTTTACGCAATAAAAATGTTTAATTAAAAGTTTTATATGTCGTTTATTTTAAACAGCGATTACGTAACTGATTTTGATGGTCATACTGGGGGTTAAAGTTAGCACCTAGCCCCTTTATAATGTAATTAAGATAACGAAAAGTATTGCATTACACGTTTGATTGGGGGGTTTTTGGGCTAAGCCGGCAGTTATTCTAAGCCGGAGATGATTTTATTGGAGTAATTAAATGATTGTCAGTACATAATGTTGACGCGGCCGAGGCTGGCCGGAACGGCAATGACATCCCGAAAATTGCAATTATTATTGCGCTGGGAGTCGCCGCAGGGTCCGCTAGCCGGTGGTTTCCCGCCTGCCGAAGCAGGCCGGCTGTGAGGATAGAAATAAAATGTGCGGGAGAGGAATGGTAGAGTCACATAGTCTTCACTTGGGTTGGGTGGGTGGGTCGAGAAATTCTCTGCTCGTTACGGGTCTAATGCCGTTGGTTCTTGCGCCCTGCACTTGTGATTATAAATGCAAGTTCCCAACCCGCCCATGCCGTTCCTTTTTGGCATGGTTGACATATGCTGCAGCATTCGCATATGATCTTCAGCCTTCAATCACCCCCTTTTCAGGAAGCGTATTTCACATGATTTCGGGTGGCGTGACCGTGTGGCTGCTTCCCTTTTCGATCACGTGATTATCATCACTCCGCATTAATTGTTATTCGTATTCGAAGAACTATTTGCATACTTTCTTTCATAATGTTTTATGGACTATGATTTGCGAAATTTTTGACAACCAGAATAATGGCATCAATCCATCAAAGTTTTTAGTTAAATGCGTATAATAATAAAGCAATTTTGGCTTTATCAATACAAATATGTATAACTATAATTCATAAAAAATTCTTTAAACAAAAGAATCTTAGTCTACTCTAAGTCATACCTTAACATGAAAAAAGAATAATAGTAGCGCTCTCCTTCACCTTAAACATCAAAAAGGATTAACCTTTAAAAACTAAATTTTATAAGCTTTATTAATCATACATATCTTATTACTACTGTAGTAATGTCTATTTACATATTTCTGTCATATTTACAATTCACGAAGTACAAGTAGAGATTGAACACAAAATTTGAGCTCCGGGTTACCCACCCGTTTAACAAGTCATTACCAATCACAACCTGGTTATTTAGAATAATTCTGTTGTCCTAGGTGAGCCGGTTGACCCGGTTAAAAGGGTTACATATAAAAATTGAATTTCAAGTTTACATTAACCATACATATAATCAAATTTAGTATCATCTTCATATGTTCATCTGAATCTGTACTGCCATATACAATAGTATTACTTTATAAAAAATTTAATTTTCCAAATCATAAATAATTCTATATCCGTATTATTCCTATTATATAAATAAATTATTTATATGGCAGCTTATGCTGAAAATTTAAGTTATTTTATTATGAAATTATAAAATTTTAGAGAGCTTTTTCAGGGGTGTATTTTTTTATAGTTTGGTTAGGGTTTAGGGTTAGGGTTATTAATAAAAAAGTATATGTGGATTTTAGTAGATATTATAGATTTAAATAGAGACCCCAGATTTTAGCATAGGCCAATTTCAGCATAAGCCGCCACAATTCATACTAAAATAGAAGTCAATAGTGGCTGGGTGGCTTTGTTAGTGTAATGCTAAAATTTTGGTACCACACTAAGATTTCAGCATAATGCTTAATTTTTAACATATCACTAGAAATTCAATGTAATGCTCTAAAGATTTTAAATGTATATAAACACCTGAAATTGAATAAAATCAAATAACAAGTCTATCTCAATTTTCAATTATAAAACATAAAAAGAATTATACTTATTTGAGTTTTTCTTTTAAATTTAACTTTAATAAGTCTTAATTTGACAGACTGAATTGACTTGTAACTTTGTATTGGTTTATTAAGCTTGAATTCTTTGTACATGGTTAGAGCTGAGTTGGCCCAATTGTTTTTATTTTGTACGGCTTTTTTATTTAACTATTATACTAGTTGTAAATGCATAATGGAATAAATACAAAAAAAAGTAAAAGTTGTAAAATCTTTGCATAGATTGCTCAATAGCAGAAAAGATAATACTAGTATATATTCTTTGTAGTTGTGCTTTATATTAAAAATAGAAGACAAAACAAAAACTTGCTATTGTAGTATATTGATAAATTAGTTGGTTTGAAATTAACTACCTTAATTTACTGTAAAAATTTGTTATAAAACTTGTTATCTATTGTTTGACCTGAAATATACAGTCAACTCTCTCTAATCCGAACTGCTGGGACTGCTTTTTTTTACTATGTAAAAATTTAAAAAAGTCAAGTTTTCAAAAAGTTATATATGGCTAATCTGAACTTTATAATAAAATTTACAAATGTTCTAGGAGATTTTGTTCAGTTTAGAAAGAGTTTAATAGTGTTCGGTTTAGAGAGGTCCGGATTAGAGAGAGGCAACTGTACATAGATAGGTCAGATTAATTATAAAATTACTAAAAATAGGGGTCGTTTAAAGCCTGGCACCTTATAAAATTACCCAATATATAACCTGGATTAGTCCGAACAAAACAAAGCGAAACGGCAAAGACAAAACCACGAAATATATAAAAAACGGCTATCTAAACCAGTCTTGGTTGACTAAGCAAAAGTGTTAGAAATGCGATTTTACTATATAAAAACTACTTCTCGCTAACCCAACCCTAACCCTAACCCTAATATTAATTAAAAATCAGAAAAATCAAGTAATTTCGCAAGGTGCCAGGCTTTAAATGTCACCCAAAAATAGAAGGATCTGCAAAAAAACTTAAAAATAAGCAAAAAAATTAGGGCTGTATCATTAATCACCTGATTATTTTTTATCAAAGGCCTACCTACCCCTTTCCTCTTTCTTAATATACATATAGTCAGGTTCTTATATATAATTTCAACTTTTTTTACTCATCCCCCCTAAAAAATCACCTGGTTTTTGTCACTTCCCTTACTATAAATAAAAAAGATCTGTATAAAAAATACTAAGAATAAGCAAACTAATATCTAACCTATCTATATATATTTCAGAGTCCTTCTATTGTGATAACATGTAGTATAGTTAACTCTGAATATACCAAGCCTGCCTATAATGAAATTGGAATATAGCAAATTAGATCAGACAGAACGGATTTTTTATAATAATTTAGACTAACTATACAAAACTTAAGTAGTAGATTTTTATGTATTATATTTGAACTCTTTTTTATTAGCCCAGAACTATATATATATATATATATAATTTAATGTAATGAACTATTATATAATTTTGTGAACATATATATATGTAAAGTCCTAAGATCCAAAATATTCTGAAAAAAAAATGAGTGAACATAAGAACAAGTCAAAATTTTTTAAACAAAACTCTGAAATTTTCTGGTTATGAGCATAATTTTATTAGTAACTTTATATACTAAACTGTTTGGTATATAGAAAGTATTTACTTTATACTACAGTCAGGGATATTACCAAAAATGGATATCAGTTCTAGAACATTTCTAGAATGATCGACTAACAAATCGCAAATTTTGATTGGCTCTTGACGGTCTTTTTAGAGCCAAGATTTTACATCTTAGTTTAATATCCGTCTATACTTAAACGATATATAAATTCAAAGTAAAAATACTATAGATTAATAATCCGTAACGATCCCGTCATAATCCAATTTTTTAAAAAAGGTAAATGAAAAAGTGAAATTTGCTATTTAGATATTAAAACTACATATTAAAACTACATATTCACTTTTTTTTTTAGAGACTAATATTAAGAACGATGTCGCAGTCCTCATCACCAAAAGCCAAAGAGCTTCCCTGCATATTTCTTGATCTAGTTCGTAATTACAGTAGTCGGGGGTTAAACGTTTGTGGAATGCCAAAATCAGATCATTGGAGAAACGCTAATGCACCATCAGCGGCTAAAAAACTTGAAGCACTTAAAGATTTAATACCGGAACTTAGTGATCGACAATTTTCTCAATTTTCTCTTTGTGTAAACCATTATAATCAAGTTGTAGTTTCTGATCATTTTTACCAACAACTTTTAGGTAGTTCTAGTAACAGTTCCCGTCTTGAAGATAATTCTAATAACGATTCTACCTCTGCTTCCGAATTTAATGAAATGATTGTTGAAGATGTATCACGCCACTTGTTAGATTTTGAAATACTTGCAGATAATAATAAGTATATAATAACAGAATTACAACGGCAAGTAAACCATAAAAATGATGTAATATCCAGGTTAAACAGGCAACTAGAAGAATGCCATAAAATGATAGCTCAGCTAAGAGAATTATACGAAAGCCAATATGAAGTAAATGGACAGCTAACTGAACAGTGGAATTCTCGGTATAGCAATCAGCATAAGCGTATACAAGCCGTTATTGATATTGCGTTAATCGAACGAGAAGCATTATATGAAGATGTCGAATCTCTTATTAGAAATAATAATAGATTTTCTCTAGAAAATCTATTAGAATATACTCCACAAACATGGCTAAGTAAACGTAATCCGGTTGTTGTAAAATTTATCGAAACACTAACTAGTAATAATTTCGATGCAGGTTCTAAAAGTGCTGAAAAACTTTATAAGAGGGTGATGGCAGTTGATTCGGTATACGGGTCCAGACATGGAAAATATGTCTCAGAAATGGGTCTTATGGCGTCAGCCATTAAATATTCCATCGCACGATCCAAAACTATCATTAATGTTGATAACCATATCACAAGCTCAGGGTGTTATTCTAGTTTTCAGAAATGGTTAGACGAATTAGGTGAAAAAGAAGAAATTTTACCAGATGGTCTTTTGTTCTTAGCGTTCGATAATGAACAAAGGGGGCAAAAAAATTATTTAGATCGGGGACTTAATACGGTTATATTTCATATTGTCACCAGTTTTGTTGCTTTCAATATGGACTCTCATAATCGTATCCAGCATACTAATAATCCTTGGACTTTTAATTCCCTAAGTAGGTCGCAATACGAAAACCTTTTTGATACTACACCTGAAATGCGAGAAGTTATTGACCAAGAATTACATACGTATATTTCTGAATTACTTGATTTGTTATGTGAAGAAAAATCATCTGCGACTAATACGATTGATTCACTTGCTTCTAATATAGGTTCAAGTAGTCATTGTAGTAAACATTGTTCTAGCTGTAACGAGAAGAATATTGATAATCGGAAGCAGGTGTGCCCTAAATGTAAATCTCGTCTACCTACGTTAGCAGAAATGTCAAAAGACGATGATAAAGTTGAGAATATAACAGAAAAGTCGATTGCGTTTAAGCCATATAATATTGAAGAGCAGATTCAACGATCCAATGCACCAAGAATTAGCATAACTCAAAAAGCACATGCCGATCAAGGAGTTAATGTTCCGGAAATCTTTGTCCCTGACCCTCTTGATATTAATCCAAATTCAACTGCTAACGTTGAAAAAATTCTTCTCCACATTGAGAATATAGCAGGAATTAAAAATGGGATGCGTAAATGGGCGGTCGTAACTTGCGATGGCATTCCATATCATCGAATGGCTAACATAAAGGATAAATATCCATGGTTAGTTCTTGTTCCCGGGCCATTACATGAGGAAATGAATATGCTTCGAGCATATGTTGAATTAAATTGGTAATTTGTATTGTTAAATACTTTTTTTTTTGTATTTATATTAACTTTTAATTGCTTAAAAATAGGAGTATCGATCTTAAGCAATTTGCAATATCACAGGGATATAAGACCGAAAATCAGCTTAATTATTTTAAGAAATGCTACGATCACCACAAGTCATGGGATTCGGTCTGCAACATTTATCGCCAAGCTATGGCTTTGGAGTTAATATGGCCATACGTTAAAAGTCATCCTATTTCGACGGTAGAGGGTTATTTATCCTGGGTAAAAGAACAAAAGGATCTGCTTTATCAAGTAAAATTCGAGCAGGTAAATTTAAGAAATTAAATTCACCAGAATGTCTAGTTTCGAAATCAGACATCTATTTCGAAACAAATCATGATCATTTGTAATTAATTTATATATATATATTTTTTTTTTAGATATTTATTTATCTTCAAGCCATTGTTAATTACAGAACAGCAATTAGGAAAAACAATCCGTTATTGAAAAGAGCTGCGAAAAGAATTTTCTCTCCAATATGGTCTGCACGAAGGCACCCAATATACCGTCAGATAGAAGTTTCTGATGAAATACAATTTATGCGGCTTGACCCATTGGTAAGAGATGTTATAGAAAAGAATTGTGTTGTATCTCGATCAGGATTCATTAACCAGCATCAAGGACAAGATGCAATTTTAGAAGAAATAAATAAAGCTCTAAAAACTTTAATACCTCCCGTCCCACAAATGCGGCATTGGAAAATTGCTGCTCGAAATTGTAAGAAGTTTTTTCAGGTATGTATCTGATTATTTATAACCTAATTCTTTACATAAATTTATTTACATATCGAATTTTAGTTGCGAAATAATTTCTTCAACTTAATCGGATTAAATGATTCTCAAACGACTAGTCCAAGGAATCGGCCGGAAGCGACTGCGGAGTGCCAGAGGTTTCGAGCTCGTCTACGTAAAGATAATTTTGTTAATCCAACAATGGACTTGAAAACTACCTATAATAGCTTGGGAGAGGAATATGAATTAAGTTCACAATTGATGAATTTCACTAATTTAGCTAAGCAAGCTAGACGTGAATATATTACTAATGTTTTTATTAATAATGGCTCAGCTCTTTTATTTAGACCAATTCCGATTACTAAACAAGAAGCCATTGCACAAACAAGTGAAGTATCTATGACGAATGCAGAAATTGTTTGCAAAATAGAAGCGTTTCTTGAACAATTGGATGAGAGCGTTCAAAAAAAATATCGTGGAATTAAATCGAAAAAACGTAGTGAATTGTTCGTTATATTGGAAGAGGTAAGATCTTTAATTAACAATGAATCTAACATTGAAAATTTAGGGATATCGGGAAGTGAAATAAGTGAAGTAGAACACGCTTAAAGTTCTGAATCAAGATTCTTATTTAAAATCGGAGATCGTTGTGATTCTTATTTAAAATCGAAGGGCAATTTTAAATTTTAATATTCAAGGATTCTTTTTTTTTATTTTTATTTTTTTATCACTTTTATTTATTGATTTATTGACTGATTTATTTATTTATTTATTTATTTATTGATTGATTTATTGATTTATAATATTATTAAATTTGAATTTAAAATTTTAATAAAATCGAGGTTATAAGCAAAATGAAAAGTACCTTTATAATTTTTGCGGTACCCATAAACAAAAATAATTATAAACAATTGTCTAAGACCATCCGCTACCGGATTTCAAAGTATCCCCATCATACCGATCCGAATAAAATATAATAAAAAATATCCCTATCCTTATCCCTTTCGCGAGTCAAGCCTATATGTCAAAAGCACAATCTGCTTCAAAAAATTGCTTCTTGATTTATTTTCATCATCTTGTTTCATCTCATCAAGCCAATATTCAACTCTGACGGAAAATTTTGCCATTGGTCGTCTATTTGGATCCGATTCTAAGCTTCTTTTGGCCAATCTTGTATAGCATTTTGGCATTCCTTCTCCGAATCCTGATCGTTCGTGTCTTGTTCAATATCGGATGATACATAGAGTCCCAAATCAGTAATATGCAATATGTAAATTATTATGCCAAATATTACAAGAATGCAAATCAAATGAATCAATTCTTGTGAATAAATTGTTTCAAAATTACATGCGATACAATATAATATATTTAACTTATCTTTCCATATCATTTGAGATATAATTTCGAGATTCTGATGTAATGAACTTTGCATATCTCAAGATAACTTTTAGTCGGATCGTCTTTTGTTACTCCATATCTTGTATCTTTGAATCTTTATTCGAATGGAACAGGATATCGAATAAGTTCTGCAACAGTATTTTTTTATAGTA
This sequence comes from Gigaspora rosea, assembly GCA_003550325.1. Classification (NCBI taxonomy): domain Eukaryota; kingdom Fungi; phylum Glomeromycota; class Glomeromycetes; order Diversisporales; family Gigasporaceae; genus Gigaspora; species Gigaspora rosea. The sequence continues at coordinate 82,755 of QKWP01001350.1, read as the reverse complement.
TGGAAATGGCCAAATTATCCTTCGGTGCTTCCTATTTAAAATAAAATAAATAATTGGGGTTTTGAAGTTAACAAGTAAGTGATATTTCGAAAATAAATAGAATTTTTTCGATAGCATTTTTACTTGGATTATAAATCGGAAAATAAAATAAATACGAATAATATGCGCAGTATATTTAAAATTTGGTAGGTTTGATTGGTCACTGACTAATTAGCCAATCACATGAATGTTCTACCGGAAATTTCAAGAATCATGCGATTAACATTTTATTACCATAAAGGGTGTGATCGACATCATCCATTTTTGGTAATATCCCTGACTGTACTAAACAAAATCCATTAGATATGCAGTTTAGTATATCAAAAGTAAACTATATTAAGGTGTTTGGTGCTCTATATAAAACAAACCTATATATAGTATTATATAAAAATCAATTATTGGAGATTTTTTATAACAATAGTAAGTATATTAATTAAAATTATGACTCAAAAGATTCATTCTTCTTTAGATTTAACTAGATAAACATTACAAAATCACAAAGTAAAATTTTAAGAAGACTAAGATTTCTCAAAGTTAAATCGAATTGAATATCAGGTATATTTGAATTTGATCAAATCAAATAAACCTTTAATTTGAATTTGATTGGATTTAATCAAATCAAATTTATTTGTAATTTTTAAAAAATTTTAAAATTTTGGTTGCTTTTCAAAATTTTCAATTTATACAAATTTTACTAAATTAATCGATTTTTTGTATTAAGTAAAAAATGTTCTTCTAATCAAAATAGCTCAGTTTTATAGAACAAAAAAGGCAGTTGTCTTAATAAAACTTTGTGTAAATAGCTATTGTATCTATAGTTTAAATAAAAATTTTCTAATATTTGTTGAATTGAATCAAATATTTTGTTGAAATTTCTGTATTTGAATTTGATCTGAGATCAAATATTTGATTGAATTAAATCAAATCAAATTGCAAAACCCTAAAGAAGACTAATAATAAATACATATAATTCAAACTATAGAGCAAAATTTGCATTTTGACTAACCAAACTTATTAATTTATTTAAATACTTTTTTTAGCTACCCAAATTAAAATATTTTATTTTTTTTTAAGTTCAAAGTACCTGCTTTGGGCCTAGGTTTTATTTGGTTTACTTATTGGAAATTATACATAAATAAGAGTACATACAACTAGCTAAATATGCACTTTTGATATTTAATTTAAGTAGTCTGCTCTAAGGTTCTATACTAGCTGCTATACCCTGTAACAGGATCCTAAACAATCTATATAAGATCATATTTAAAAAAATTGCTAATATACTCTTTTTTAAAAAAGGTTATATTTGAAAAGTAGGTATTGGATTAAATGGTTATATTTGAAAACAACTAATGAGCAAAAAAAGTATATTTAAAAAAATGCTAGGGTAATTTTTATAAATCTTATATTTGAAATATGCTAATAAAAAATATAAAGTAAGAAATTAAACTTTTTTTTTTTAGAGAATATAATTATAAAATTGTAAAATTCTGTTTTTTTTAAAAAAATATAGTTTTTTTTTTTTTTTTTTAGAAAATGTTGTATTTTAAAAAAGTTAAAGAACTCTAAAAGTCTTATCTAATATTTAAAATATAACCAATATAAAAGTGCTAACCAAAAAATTTACTATTAGCCAAAAGGTTTCTGTTTCTCTGGTTTCTTAATTTACCATATTTGTGCGTAATAATATGCAGGAATTTCAGTCTAAATTAAGCTTAATTCAGGTTATTATTTGAAATAGCACCCTAGCCTGCTATTATGCACAAATATAGTATCTATATAATGATATACAACTATACCCAAAAGCTCTTATTCAAAAGTAGAACCAAGGCTACAGATAATATACTTAATTGATTAATAAGAAGTAGTTACTAGAACACAGGTTTATTTTTTAAATAATTAAAATATTTTTAAAAATAAATTCTACCATATATAATATAAAAAGAAAACTTTGTAACTTTGTAGTTATAAGAAGTATGAATCAATTTGTATTAAAGTTTTTTAAAAAAAAAAATACAACCTGTGCACCTAAAAAATGTAATACATTTTTATATACAAAATGTTTTAATTTGTTAATCAGAAAAAAATAATTTAAAGATTTGTTTTATTAGAATTTTATATGATAATATATATAGATTTGATTTTCATAGTATATTAAATATTCCAATACAATATGGCTTTGAGTTGGTTTATATCGAATTAATAGTTGTGATTTTTATCATAATTTATTATATAAAACTTTATTACAAAACTTATTTAGTATAATACTTGATGTTATAACTGGGATATCTAGAATGAGTAGCAATCAATTAATCGACAATCACTTTACAGACATAACATTTTACCGACAATTATTCACCAACTAGTTCATTTTACTAACAGTTTATTTCGCCGAAGCTCATTTTACTGACAAAATAATTCTGGTCATTGTCATTAGGGTCAGAGTAGAATTAGGTAGAATTAAGGCTAAAGTTAGTATGCTTTTTTAAAAAAACTTGTTAGTGAATAAACTTCGATAAAACAAACTGTCAGTAAAATGAACTTGTTAGTGAGTATTTGTCGGTGAAATGTTATAATAGTGAAGTAACTGTCAGCGAAATAATATAAACACATCCAGAATTATACTACTAATAATGCATATTAATTGTATTAAATTATACTTTTTATACTAATGATTTTTTTTAAAAAAATTATTAGATATAGGCTGTTGCAAAAATATAAATACACCAAAAATAAAAATTAATTTTGTCAATATATAAAAGTTTCTCATTTTAACTATTTACATATAGGCCGATTTGAGTAATTTATAAGTAAAACTTATTTTTTTTTAAAAAACTTAAAGCTAAATAATTTTTGCTTTACTAGTCCATTTTAAATGATTTTACTACCAAAATGTTCATCTTTTTGAGACAATTTCAATGAGTTCAAAATTATCAAAATCCAATTATAAAGTCATAAAAAAATGTATTATCAAATAAAGTAATATATCTTTAAAGTAAAACAATTGTTTAAATCTATATCTAACTAATTGTTATACTTTGGATGTGCATTATCTTATTTGATAGTACATTTTTTTCATAATATTATAATTGGATTTTGATAATTTTGAGCTCATTGTATTATCTCATAGAGATAAAGATTTTGGTAGTAAAATTATTTAAGAGTAGGGTGTCAATATTTCCATTTTCATATAAAATAGATTGTAGATCAACTTTGTATTACCATATCATATGATTTACATATAAACATCATATAATTCGACCAATGAGGATTATCAAATTTTTGTGTAACCCAGGAAAAACATATAGTGACCTCGGAAAATTTAATTCTATATGAAGTTTATTTTTTTTAAAGAGATGCATTTCTTACAACTTCACTATTATAAACAAGCTACTTTAAAATATATTATATAAATATGGTAAAAATTGACTCAGATAATAAAAAGTTTTATTAGAAACATATTTTTATTTACTATATAAAAATTCAATCTACCATGTAGATCATATGAAAAATGATCTACGTACACCCTACCCTTAAAATAAACTAGTAGAGCAAAAGTTATTTAGCTTTAAGAATAAAGTATTAATATTTCTAAATTTATATAAAATAAATTGTAAATCAACTTTGTATAACCAATATCATATGATTTACATGTAAACATTATATAATACAACCAATTAGAATTAATAATTCTTTGTATAACATATAATTACTAGAAATTCTTGAATATATATAAAGTTGATTTTTTTTAAAAAAATATATTGTGAAACTTTACTATTATAAACAAACTTTTTTAATTTATATATTAAATAAATTTGATACAAATTGGTTTAGTTGTTAAAAAGTTTTTTTTTTTGTTGTTAAGGTGAGGTCATGCCCCTGGACTTTATTGGATATATATTGATCATTACACATTACTGCTTACAATCTTTATACTATCTACTAAGTACTGAGACTTGGACTATTTATCCATAACCTAAACCTACCAGAGCCTACCATATTCCTATTTATATAGTCAGCCTGGTTTTGTATGTCCCTTCTTAGCTAAATTAGTATTCACATGTCCGCCACTTTACCCACATTTCCTAGTATAGTTACTTCCAATTTGGTATATGTAATTCCAGGTAGGTGCTTTATGCTTCCAAATTGGTACACTCAAGTTCCTTACTAGTGTACTTCTTGGGAGTTCGTATCTCAAGCCACGCAGCTGCCTCTACCACATTGGGTAAGTATCTCAAGCCTGCATGCTGCCACAACTAACCAAATTTTCTTCATCTTTAGGATCCAGAATTTAGCGTTGTGAGTTCAGAAATATGCGAACGACTGTATTTCCTGCTATGGTGATGAGGTATCCAGGCATGTTTCGCCGAGGCTTCCAGTACCAAGCAGAGTTGGATGGCATCATGAGGCGGCTAGCTGACCCAACTTTCATACTACTACATGCACTTGTACTAGCTATACCCGTATTGGTGGTCCCAAATCCTTTTAACATTCTAAGACACTCATATGGGTGCGCCCAGAGCTCCGTTGGGTCTTGACACGTAAATGCCTCCATGCTTCTACTTCTTATTAACCAATGAGTTCTGTCTCCCTTGCAGGTTCATTCCGATCTCTAGTACTCACATCCAACCCTTCTTCCAACCTTTACCAATCCCTCCCAAACTACCAAACCAGTTAGTCCAGAAGGATTGGTTGGCCCAGCTTTATGCACCTGATGGACTCTCTCTCCTTGGTACCTAATTCCGAAACATAGGTCCTTTTTCTCTGGTACAACTCTAGCGGCCAGGCTGGTGTTCTCTTTTGCCATAGGGCTTTTTCCGTTCGGTTCTTCAGTCTTTAGTCAAAATTCCAGTCTTTTGTAGTACTGTTGAAAGATCTTTCTTATCTCCTTGCTTGGGACTTGCCAAATGGGTTTCAATTGTTCTAGTCTCTTGGATTTGTCTGTATAACTTATACAACTACACCAATGCTTCTATTCAAGATGGTGGTACCAAGGTTACAGGTAATATACCCGACTGATCGATGAACAAATATTACTATAATACAGGCCTATTTTTTAATTTGTCTCCAGTGGGAATTGAACTCTAGACATGTCTCTTGGGGGTGACAACCAGATAGCTTCTCTATGTCGGCACACCCTTTGTTAAAAAGTTTTATCAGAACTATTTTTTTTATTACTATATTAAAATTTAATATACTATGTAAAACATATGAAAAATAATCTACAGTCAGACTCCCCTAAATGCTACCCCCTAAATGCTACCCCTCTTTAAATGCACGATAGAAGCGTGGACCCACCATGAGACTTATAAGCAAATGCACGTTCTTTATTCTGCACATGCATGCTATTTTTTTGGCCCATTATATATAAAGTCCCTCTGTAAATGCACTCACGTGATCGATAACCAATCAAAATTATCGATTTTAGATGTCAAAAAAGTATGTTCATTATATACTGTAGCAATATTAATTATATCATTGTAATTGTTAATAAATTATACTAATAGTATTACATATCATTGCTTTTGTCGCCCCATTTATGCTTCGTTGCCATAATAACATCTGTACTAAAGGTTGGAATTGCAAGAATCATTTCTAATAAAATTTTGTAGAACGCTTGATTTCAAGCGTTTGTATAGAAATTAGGCTATTTCGGGTGGCTTTAAATATAAAAATTTAATACATTCAAATTTTCTACTGTAAAATAATATTAAAACTTGTGTACGTATGTTCATGTATATAATAAGCGGCTATATGCACACGTGATCATAATTTTTACCATGATATTATTAACTATTCTCTAATTGCAATCCCCCTAAATGCATGCCTCAGTGCCAGTCCCGACGACGTGCACTTAGGGAGGTCTGACTGTATATTTAAAGTTTTTAAAAAAAATAAGGTTTCATATGATTTATAATTTTTTTATATCAAATAAAAAGAGCTATAAGCTATACTATTATAAAATTTTTTTATTTTTTTATAGTTGGTTTGTTGGTTTATAATTTTTTTTTTAAAAAATTTAATTTTTTTTAAAAAAAATATTTTTACTATCAATATACAACTTTATAAGTTGTATAGTGCAAACAATCTAGTCCCAACTAATAAAACTTTTTAGTAGCCAAATTTTAAAATTATGTAATATAGCCAAATTTGGTATTTCTACTATATATAGCCAAATTTGGTACTTCTACTATATATGGGGGTCGTCTAAAGCCATGTGCCTATGTGATATTTTCGTGTAAATCAACCAAACAGAGTCGCGAAATTTCGTTTACATGGATCAGCCTAAAGAAGTCAAAAACAAAAAAAAACAAAAACATAAAAATGGTATTCTTAAACCTATCTTGGGCCATTAATAAAAAATGTCGAGAAGGTAATTTACCTATATTGGTTCTAATCCTAACCCCGACCCTAATACTAAACAGACTCTGATATAAATTTTAACTAAAATTTCAAAAAATCACGTGGGTACATGGCTTTAGCCATCCTCTATATATAGCCAAATTTGGTACTTTTACTATATATGGCCAAATTTGGTACTTCTACTATATATGGTAGCCAAATTATGAATAAACTAGCCAAATTTCTTATATTTAAAGCAGCCAAATTAATAGTATGAATAAACCAACCAAATTTTTTATATTTAAGGCAGCCAAATTTTTTGGTTTAATAGTATATATAAAGTAGCTAAATTTTATGTTTACTTATAAAATTGTTCTAACTTCCACCTTCTACTATTATTTTAAAATTAAATTTACAAAAATTCTAATAATATGAAAATGTTTAGCTTGTTTTGAATTAATATTTTAAAATAGTATTTTTTGGATACTATTTTTTTTGAAAAGAATTAGCAATTTGAATAACATCAATTTTATTGGTCGGGACTAGTGTTGTTATGTCTATTATGTCCAAGACTTTTTTACCCATGTTCATGTCCAAACGTCCACAGTGTCCACAACTGTCCAAAGAATATTTTGACTTTAAAATTTAATAAATTAGTTTAAAAAAGACATGATTATATATTTTTTGTAGTTTTGAATATTTTTCTGAAAAAAAATAGGTTACCTTAATAAAATTTGAAGTAATTAGCTTTATTTTTTTGTTCACAATTGTCTACAATTGTCCACAAATTGTCCAGAGCTGTCCCATGACAACACTGGTTGGGACTAGATTGCCAGTACTGTACTACACAAGTGCATTGCTATGAATATATTAAATATATAGTTAAAATTTTAGCTTAATTGAATTAGTAGTTGTTAAAATATAAAATAAAAACTAATTTACTATAATAAAATTGTACAAATTACTATATATAGGTTCAGTTAAAGCAAAGCAAAATTAAGTTAAAGTTAGAGTTATCTTTTTAATACAGTTAGAAGGATTTTTATATATAGATATAAGAATTCAATTTATATAGTATATAGATTATATGTGGGTGAGTCAGTAGAAAAGGGACAAATCATTTTTAGTAAATTTTTAAACTAAAATATCTTGACAACTATTTAATTTAAATTTGCTAAAATTTTTTTTATTTTAATCTTGAAATTATATAGAATTAAAATAAAAAAAAATTTATTAAATTTATTAAAATAGCTGTTAAGATATTTAAGCTTAAAGTCAAGAAAACTTTTATATAGAAAAAATTTGTCCCTTTTCACCCTATATAAATGTGAATTAGTAAAAAAAGAACAAATTTTTTCTAAATAAAAGTTTTTTTGACTTTAAGCTTAAATATTATAACAACTATTTTAATAAATTTAATATTGTTTTATTTTAATTCTATATAATTTCAAGATTAAAATAAAAAATTTTTTAGCAAATTTGGTTAAATAGTTGTTAAAATATTTTAATTTAAGAATTAAAAAAAATTTACTAAAAATAATTTGTTTCTTTTTTACTAGACTTACTCCCATATATTAAGTTAACTCCACTTTAACTAATCTCTATATATAATAATTTTATATGTGTAATTATTACTAAATTTTAAATATTTGTATTTAACAACTACTAATTTAATTAAGCTAAAATTTAACTATATATTTAGTATATATATTGTACAATATAAACTTATAAAATTGTATATTTATAATAAAAAAAAGGGTTTTTCTAAATATCTCTGGCCAGAGATATATAACTTATATATCTCTGGCCTATTGACCAATCAAAATAAGCGAAGGTCATGTGACCCACTTTTCTAACCCATCAGGTGATCGGAAGAGACTGTGTAACCTGACATCCGACCACACTTTACTAACTTGGTTGTGCATTAATGATCGAACCGATTAAAAAACTTTAAAATTAAAAAATTACTAATACACAAACTAAGCGATTTTATATATTTATTTCTTATATTTATATATATTTTCATATTTATTTATGATAACTTACAACAAAATAAATCCACACTTACATAATCACGTGCTACTATTGTACTATCTAACTTACCACTAAACACAGATAATTACTATCTCTACACTACCTTCGCGCTACTACCTAACCCTAACCCTAACCCTAACTCTAACCCTAGGCCCATCCTATCTTCTACTAACCCTAACCCTAAACA
>QKWP01001350.1:24519-67690 GCA_003550325.1 Gigaspora rosea | reverse complement strand
TTAATATTATAATGTACTGTTTTTTTAAAAGATAAGTTTAAAAAAATTTAATAAAATAAATTATTATATATAAAAATTTTTTACTTTTTATAGTAATAGCTGTACCAGAATATATGTGATTACCTATATATAAAAATTAAATCACTTTAATATTAGAATAAGAATAAAGATTAAAGATTATAATAGGCTTTATATACAGTATAATCTTGCAATAATCACATTCGCATTAGTCACAATCTCGCTATAGTCACCTTAATTTTCCTATTTAATTATATATACTATATATAAATTTTAGCTCGCATTAGTCACAAACTCACAATAGGCATATAGAAAGTCCAATTTTGGCATGTGACTATTGCGGGTTTGACTGTATAGTAAAATTTAGCAAGTAATTTATTAATTAGCCATCACTAATGATGCTGCCTGAAACTCTATAATTTCGAATTAACTGAAACCGAAACTGGTATTACCAGTTTCGGGCAGGATCTTCTTGGCCAAAACTCGTCTAAAGACCCGAAACTATACCAATACTCCGAAACTATACCAATATTCCAAAACTATACTAAAACTCTGTGCAAATAAATTCTGCTAACACGCATAAAGAAAAAAGCAAAAATATACAAAAGCTAATGTTTAAATTGATCTTGGTGCACTAATTACAAATGACAGAAATGAAACTTACGTCATTAATCTAACCCTATAGTCTTTAACTTTAAGGCTCTATCTCTAAATTTTTGTCTCATGCTCTTAGTTTATTTACAAATCGAATTGCCTTTTTTTGGTTTGTATTATCTGTACAAATATATTCGCAAGAATATAGCTTTGTGACTTGTGAAATTTGTGTAACTTGCATTGGCGTAACAGAACTGCACATAAAAAAATTTTTTTTTAAGCACTGTGGAAAAGGAATTCAATTTCTTATGCTGAAAATAAATGAGCAGTATACTGCTCGGCTCGCGAATACTGCCACTTTTATTATCCAAAAAAAAATTTCTAGTTCTTTATAAGGTCACAACCTAAAAACTTTCTATTTAACTACCGACAAACTACTAAACCAATAATAAAACCAGCACAAGGATCCACAATCAAATCTCCTTTGCTTTTATTAATTCTTCTGGTTTCAAACGGATTTATCCAATAGTTTACTATGTTTGCCTGCTCAATAATAAAATTGTTGGGCAGAGATAATAGTTTAACTATTATCTCTGCCAAATAATAAAATTATTGGGCATAAAGGTGTGGCGCCTTAGAGAAGTGGTCAAGGTGTTATCCCAAGCGGCAGGTTGACAGTTCGAATCCCACTGTTGACGCTTTGAACAATAGGCCTGTGTTCGGTAACCATGTGGCTCAGATCGGTTGGGTTGCAAAAACCTGTTACCTTGGTTCCACCATCTTGAATGGGAGCTATGGCGCAATGGTGTTATCGTTATACCGTAAAATCCAGGGAACCGAAGAAATGGAAACCCGTTTGGCAAGTCCCGAATTAGGAGGTAATAGTGAAGATCTACAACGGCACTACCAAAAGGAGGTGGGTGGCCGGGATCGGAATGAACCTAATAAGGGCAGGCGGCTTTGTTGCTAAATCCGTATCAGAAGTGGAATGGGACACAGAAGACAACGGTAGGCATTTGGTGCGAAAGTAAAGTAGCCTTTAGGCTGATGATTTATCTAAAAGAGTTGGGCCCCTTAATATCTGCTCTTGTTCAGTGTAATGGGTAGTAATAGGAAGAGCTTGAACCATAGGGTTTAAATAGGCAATTCCCGTAGTTGGGTTGTAGGTATGGCAGCTAGTGTAGAACCTTCGGGCGGACTACTTAAATTAGGCACCAAAAGTGCACATGTGGCTAGTTGTATCCTCACTCATGTAATAAATATTACGTCCTAATAACTCATAATAAAAATCCCGGCCATAGTACCCGGCCTCTAAAGTTAAAAAAAAAATAAAATTATTGGGCAGCCGGATAATTAGATCAACATCAATATATATAGAGATAAGTTTTTTTATTTACACTATCTTTTTTTTTCGTTATACTTATCTTCTTATACTGTAGTACTAATTTATTTTTGTATTTATTTTTTGTCTTTTTCGGTGTTCTTCTTTCTGTTGGCATCATTTGTTGGTGTCGTCGATTTCTGGCCTGTCGTTTATTGGCGTCACCATTGTTTATGGCATTAGTACTTTCACTCTTTCTCTCATTGGTATCTGATGCGTAATTCTAATGCTATTTGTTTTGTAGGCATTCTCACTTGATTTCTAGGTGTTGTGGTTACGTTGGTTGGTGGACATCGATCGCGTTGTCATTTCTGGTGTTGGTGCTTACGTTTTTTCTTTCAGTTTTTCACTCATAGTTGTATGTATTCTCATTATGTCGATTTCTGCGTTTACTGGTGGTTGCCAACTTTTGGTATCGTTGTGTCATAGTTTACTGATATTGGCTTTTGCTCTTTTATTCGTTAGTATCTAGTACGTAATTGGCTGGTGCTGTAATTAATTCTTCGTCATTGTTCGTAGGTGCCACTAGTATCGGTTTTGGCGTGTCATCGTTTATTTGATTAGTTTAGGGTTAGGGTTAATGTTAGTTTAAAAGTTAGAGTATTTTTAGATAGCATATTATCTTGTAAAAAAAAAAATAAAATAAAATTATTAGATAGCATAGTATATTTTGGTTTAACATTTTAGTAAAGTTGAATTTTTCTTACTTGCAGAGGTTGATTCCATTTAACCTAGCATTATATCTACTTTTTTCGTTTTGTTCATATGGCATATTCATAATTATAAGAAAAGAGTTTAGATTATATTCCTTTTTGTAATAATTGTTAAATGGGATACCGATTTTAAAATGACAATTTAGAATCGACATAAATTCAGAAATGACAGGCTAGAATATATAAACTACTTTTATCATTATTAACAGATCGCCTTGAGATTCAAATTGCATTTATTGCAGATATATTAATTCGATTTTATTGAGTTTTTTATTTAATAGTATTAGGTTCGCTTGGTTTCTTTACAGAAAACTTTAATCGCAGAGAATTAATTTAAGGTTATATTTTGCAATTGATTAAACCGAATTTATTTTATATCTAATAAATCACTTGGCCTATTTGGTGTTATTTATACACCCAAAATAGTTTCGGACAATACATTTTAGAGTTTCAGAAATTTGGTATAGTTTACATAGTTTCGGAATTTCAGAAATTAGTTTCGGCTATTTAAAACTAGTTTCGGTTTCGGTTATTTGGCCAAAAGAGTTTCGGGCAGCATTATTGGCCATCACAGGTAATTATTATCTGTATTTAATTTGCCAATTAAAATTCAGGATCAGGTGTAATATGTAAATTAATTTTGTATAATAAAATCATTTGTTTATAAAAATACTTTTTTTATACAAACAAATTATTTTATTAAATCAAATTTTTATCAATAAATTTAAAAAATTAATCAAGTATAGTTTTACTTAATATACAGTATGGAATAGCAAAAGATATCCATGTTTATTAGTTGGTTTAAAAATATTAAAACTTTACAAAAATTTATTAAATCAAAAAAACCTTTTTTAAATTAATAGTTTGGAGCCCAAACTATATTTCTAAAAGAGTATTTATTTTTATTTTTTAATAGTGTTATAATAGTTTAACCTTTGTTTATTTTATATATAAACCAAAAATTTGGTGCTGATCTATGTGTATAAACTAATAAAAACTAATTATTTTTGTGTTATTTGTGTTATATTATTCTAAATTTGGGGGATGGCTAAAGCCATAGATTAGGAGGTAGTTTATATATAGTAAAATTGCATTTCTGACACTTTTACTTAGTTAACCAAGACCGGTTTAGATAGCCATTTTTTATATATTTCGTGTTTTTGTCTTTGCCGTCTCACTTTGTTTTGTTCGGACTAATCCGGGTTATATATCAGGTAATTTCGTGATGTACCTGGCTTTAACCTACCCCTAAATTTGGTATATCTAGTAAAAAGTGGATACTTTATACAGTTCTGGACAGCATAAGATATCCTATTTTAATAGATTTTTTAAAAATAGTATAATTTGGTAAAAAATTATTAAATACAAAATCTTTTACAAATTAATAGTTTATAACTAAAACTATATTTCTTTAAAAAGATTTTCTTTTATTTTTATTTTTAATCATATTAAATTAGTTTAAACTTTGTCTATTTTTATATAAATTGAAAATTTGGTACTTATATGTATATTTTGTATTACATTAGTTGGACCAATCAAAATTAACTTTAAAATTTTAAATTTGGCACTTTTTGGTAGTTTTTTAATAAAAAGTGGATATCTTATACTGTCCTTACTTAAATTTGGCACTTTTTTAATAATAAAATAAAAAGTGGATATCTTATACTATCTAGTTGGCACCTGTTTTATATATAAAATTGGATTCTTTATAGTATCTTCATTAAATTTGGTGCATATTTTTATATAAAAGTAGATGCTTTATAGCAGTGTTGTCACTTGGACGCGTCCATACTATGTTTTTTGTCCAATGTCCAAGATTGTCCAAAATCATCCAAGCCTATGTCCCATGTTTAACTAATCAATAAAGTTATTTAAAAAAATATATAATTATATATTTTTTTAGGTGCTGAACTTATTGGTGAAAAAATTAAAATAGGTTATCTTAATAAAATTTCAAGTAATTTTAATTTGAAAAAATGTCCAAAATGTCCAAAAAAATGTCCAAGTGACAACACTGCTTTATAGTGTCCTAATTAAATTTGGTATAGTAGATATCTTATACTATTCCATACTATATAAATTTTAAAGTTATTATATAAATAGGGAACCGCTATTTACACCATGGTTTTTGCTATTTGCACCATGAATTTCATGTAACATTAGATCATCAATCAATCCCTTCTATTTACACTATGGTAATATATGTTGAACCAATAAAAACTTACATTTTTTTGTAGATTAATTGAAAATTCGTGACCCAATGGGGTAAAAATGATCGACGTTAATAAGAAAATGCAACGCGTATTTAATTAAATAAAATTTTATGGTTCTAAATGCCAAAACCGACTCTTATATACCTAATAAACTATGAATAACTCGACTTACAAAAGTGTTTGTTTACTTACAGAAGGCGAAATACGTTCGGAACTACATTATGGCCTTTATGCTCGTGATTGGTGGTCACCTAGATCATCTAATGACAAAGATAATGTTCCAGTCTCTGTCCCATATCGACTTTATATGCACATTAGTATTATACTTAACCAACGCCAATTTTATCTAAGAGTAGTTCAAGGTGATGAAAATCGATTGCAACCTGGATTTGTCTGTGTTAGTGGTAGTGAAACAAGTAAGGTTTGTTCAACGCCTTCTCAAGCTATTAATAGCATATATCACATGATATTTGGAAAAAAGACAAGGACAGCTTATTCAGGGCCCGCGATTCTTGGATTTAATGACAAAAAAATAGTAGATAAATTGTTAACTGGTATTACATTTATGCCCATTTTTTTAAATATTGGAAATTATGTTGTAGTTGTATCAGAAATTGGAGACCGAAAGTTTACATCATCAATACTAACAAAAAAGAGCCAAAGAACTCTCGCGTTACAAAAAATAGATAATAATATATACACACTAGATTTTTACAAAGGGGATCGATTATTATGGCACTTCAAGGATCAATCTGCTAACGGTGTATGGTCACAAGCTGGAATTACAATGAATTTTGATGGCAAAACACTTTATGGATTTAATCACCCAGTTGTTCAAAATGCGATTCAAACAAGTTTGGCGAATTCTAATCCTAATATAACTTGCACTTCACATGAATGGAATGATTCTTGTAAAATGGAAGCAATATTCGAACAACAAATAAAAAAATGTAGAATAGCAACTAGTCTATTAGTAGATTGGCAAAATTTATTTGTTACTTGGATGCATCAAGAAAATTCGATAATTGAGTTCCATCATGCACTTGCCATGATATACCCACGTACTTATAAATTGAATAAAACTGACTTGTGTGCTTGGAGAGCAATGTTACGTGCATGTGGATGTACCAACATAACACCATATCCCAAATCAGAAAATAAAAAAGAATTTTGGAGTCGATTAGAAGATCCAACTACAGATAAAGCAAATTTGAAAATGTTATATGAACTTGGGCACTTATATATTGATTTGGAAGACTTGGAAGATTTAGAGAATTCGGATGATTCAGGGGATTTGGAAGATTCAGAGGATTTAGAAAATTCGGATAATTTTGGAAGTATTTTCTGGAGTAGTTTTCGAAATGCTCTAATGTCTAATAAACGTGGCCCAAATGGAAAAACACGAATATTATCAATTATAGCAGATCGATTTAAATACGCACAGCTTCAAAAAAAACTTCAGGTTAGTTTAAAATTAAAATTCAGGAAATAATATTACTAACAAATTTTTTCAATGGAAAGATTTTAGAGCCAAAAAAAAAAAAAAAACAATACCATAGTGCATTGCCTGAAATACCCGTTTTTTCACTATCTCTTATACAAGATACCCGGATATTTACATAGCATTTACTAGGATAATACCCGGGTATTTGTAATAGTTATACACTGGATGCATGGGTATAAGTGGAATGAAATTCCACTTATAAACATAGAACCCATTGTATAACTAATTTATACTCTACAGTTTTGATATAACGACCAGGGTATAATGAATGGCATTTTTTTATGTTGCCTTAACTAATTTCTCAATTACATATGCGTGTCCATACCAATTAGTCAGATACGTCACCGATAAGATTTTATAGGCGTTTTAGGGTATTTCAGATAGTGCACTACTGTAATAATAAAATTTGACAAATCAACTGTAATTAAAAATTTTGAAGCTTGAAATAAAGAGAGTTTTAAAACCTTACTTTATAGAATCTAAATATTTTATAATAAAGATTATTAATTCGACCCTATTTGAAAATAGAATAAATTTTGTTAGCTTAACCAAAGTTAAATTCTTGCATTTTAATTCCAAATTCTATAAACCTATTAGATTAGTCCACATGCAGTAGAACTTGCACGTAAACATTCTCGACTGTATGGACCTGGTGCATTACAAATTCAAGGTCCAAAAAAATCTGTTCAAAGAATGGATGAAATTAAAGAAATGCAATTTCTAGCTTTTTTCCAAGATAAAAATAATGTTGCTCAAAGTTCTTATAAAACTGATACCAAAACCGGAGTTCCTATTTTATATATGCAAGACCAAAAAGAAGCATTGTGGTCGAAATTTAACGAAACATATCCAAATGGAATGCGGCGAACTTCTTTTATGACCCGTTTAGCCAATTGTAGCCATATTCGATATCGTGAAGACTTGGGTGGATTATGTATTATTTGCAATGAATATGGATTTGAAGTATTCGAAGACTTACTAGCCCTTGCACGGCAAATATTTACAATAAAAGAAGTCTTAGTAAGTATATGTAATAAACCATATAATAATAAATACTATTTTAGAACAAATAGTTAGTCATAATATTGTGCACATGTTAATTAGTTATTTGTTCTAAATGCTATAATGCAGTATTAGCATTGGACGTATGTCCAATGCCAACACTGTTCTAACTAAATTTCATATTATCATTGCAATATAAAAGGATCCCGTAATATCACGAATTGAAAATTTACGTTGTCACCTCAAAAGAAATTTTGAACGTCATTTGAGAGTTGAATCAGATGGAAAGCCATTACATGATAATTGCATTGATCATTGTTTACCGTTCGCATTTGTAGAATGTTTAAGCCCACACTATTTGCGTTGTCAGGAGTGCTTAGAAACTTCTAACTTTTTTGATTTTATAAAAAAAAACAGTAATGACAAATATCATTCTCAATTATTGGAAATGCAAGAAAAGTTGAAATACTTCCTTGCTTACCAAGCTCGAAAATATTACCTAAATGAACAATATAAAGCATCATTGGCGAGTCTTGATTCAGAAGGTGCAATCATTATCGCAGATTATAAGATTAGAATCCTTCCCAAAACAGCACGAGAAACAAAGCAAGAATTTTTCAGTAAAAGAGATTGGACACTGTATACGATCTTAATAATAACTAAAGATAATGGTGTAGGTTTTTTGAATATCAGTGCCTACGATCATTGGTCCACAGATACGAAACAAGATACATGGTTTACAGCATCTTGTTTCGAAGCTGTGTTTAACAGCATTGAAAATAAACCAAAGTGGATAAAAATAATCTCGGATAATGGGCCACACTATCATAATAGTGAGCTAATGACGATAGTGGCCCATTGGTTTGATTGGTACAGTGTCGAGGTTCTTGAATTGCTATTTCTAGAGCCTGGTGAAGCGAAGACTACAATTGATTCTCACCATGCTGCAGTAAGTTTTTATATTTATAGGAAAAAAAAAAGAGAGAGATATATATATATAGTTGAAATCATACCTGTTTATTCTTTTCATCTAGATAGCACATGCTATCAACCAATACGTTCATGTTGGAAGCGATTTAGAAGAAGGGTCTGATATTGTAACTGCCACAAAAAATCTGGCAGGTACATATTTGGCAAATATAGAACCAAATCGAAACCAAAAAAAAACGAGAATGAAAATTTTGAAAATAAAGGGAAAAAAAACCATGTATAGAAACTATCGCTGGAATATCTAAGCATAATTTCTGGCAATGGCCAATTGCGGGCTCATTAGCAGGATACATCGTAGCACGTCCGTTGCCACATTTTGGAGCTTCAGTTCACTTTTCCCCCGCCATGATTGCTAATTTGTGTAATGAGGAAATATTTCGTCCAGAACCAAAAATATCATCACATACTGAACCTCAATCGAAATGGAAAATGACTTTGCTAAAACCTCAAGGTAAGAAATATAATATATGCTTTGCATAAATAACATTTATACAAAATTTTGTATACAGAAAACCAAAGCCAGAACACAATGAAGACAGACGATGTTGAAATGATAGGTAATGGTAACATATTCTATTATAATTTTATTATTTGAATTCAAGATTACATAAATTTTGTGTATATAAAATAAATTCTATAGATATTTCAGGAGATGATACAGAGGACGGTAAGTAAATAATTGATCATGCATATTTATTATCCTTTCGTTAAGGAACAAACATTGAACAGATATAGAGCAAAGTACCTACATGGTTACGGAACCAGTTGACTTTCCTTGGAATAAAGGATGGGCACTGCGTGAAAATGCGGCATATGGTAATCGAGGTGGAGGAAAACGAATGACAAATACTGTAAAAAAAATGCTTGAACAAATGTTCTTATTGGGGAACGTTCATACAAAAGATGACGGCTAAAGAAATGTATGATAGGTTGAAAGAGTTTGCCGACAATGGTGAACTAGAACAGGATGAAGTACTGAAAGTCTCGACGATCCAAGGATGGATATCGCGGTATCACAAAACATTTTTAGAACAGGCAACACAAACGGCACTACATACTACCTTATGGGAAGACATTTCAACGGGCAGTATAAATTGAAATAAAGAAGGTTAGCAGGTAGTATATATTTTTGATTCTTTTTTTCTCTCACTATATTCAATCTAACACCACTTTCGTATTTGCATGCTCACCTACTTGGTTCTTTTTTTATTTCCTTAGTTTCCGATCTTTGTCTCTTCTTTGCTTTTTTTTAGCTATGCAAAAAGTCAAAAGGTATGAGTGATAAAACGTTTCCATAGCTGTAAAAATTGAAAAAAAAGTTGAATACCGGGTGAAAATTGTCTATTCGAGATTTTAAAATGGCAAAAAGCAAAAGGTATAAGTTCGATAAAACGTTTCCATAGTTGTAAAAATTGAAAAAAAAAGTTGAATACCGGGTGAAAATTGTCTATTCGAGATTTAGAATGGCAATCTATACGAAATCGATCTTCACATTTTGATCCCCAAATGCCACTTCACGACATATGAAACTTGTTAACAAAAGTTCACTACGTTCTAATTCTTTGCCAAGTTACTCTTTAGGTTCTAGTGCGTGAAACAACAACGGTATTACTGTTATATACTAGTCATACAATCACGTTGGCTTTGAGCACAAAAAAAATTATCAGGCTTTATTTGTGACGATTTGCATCATGCCTTATTAGTAAATTGATCATCATTCCGAAACGTTATACCAATTAACAGTTAATTTGTGCTATTAATATTGTATAACATTACACAAATCTTGTTTTGGTAATCTAGTAGGCCTGCTAACCTAATTTTATAATGCGGGCCAACTCTAACCCTAATTTCATAATTCGGGCCAACCCTTACCCTAATTTTTTAAGGCCTTAACATAATGTGGCACAATTTTTGCAAATTTGTATAACCTTGGACTATTTTCATGTTGCACCAATAAAAACTCGCCTTTTTTGTAGATTAACAGTTATTCGCGCCATTAATGTTATGTAACATTACACAAGTCTTATTTTGATAACTAATCTAATAGGCCTGCTAACCTAATTTTATAATACGGGCCAACCCTAACCCTAATTTTATAATGCGGCCCAACCCTTACCCTAATTTTTTAAGGTCTTAATATAATGTGGGCTATATTTTCACAATTTTTGTGTAACCTTAGACCATTTTAATGCTGCACCAATAATTTTGTAGATTAACAACATATAGGAGTACAAAATAAAAATTTTCAACGTTTGTATAACTATACCATGGTGCAAATAGAAAAAGTTGATTAATGATCTAATGTTACATGAAATCCATGGTGTAAATAGCAAAAACCATGGTGTAAATAGCGGTTCTCTATAAATATTGTACTTATTTTTTTGATTTTTTTTTAATTGAAAATTATTTGCCATAAATTAGTAATTTTCTTTATATTTTTGTATTAAGCAATTAAAAAAATAAGGATTGAACAAAATTTTTTAGAAATAAAATTTTTTAATAAAATTTATATAAGCTTATATCACTTTGGTTATATTGATATTTTTGGGTTATTAGTAAAAAATTCAAAATGTTGATACAGTGAATTATACTAACATTTTATATTAAATTTTTTAAAAAATACTAATAAAAAGATTTTACTATGATATTATTATTAGAAATAATAGAATATAGATAAGACTTTTTGAATCATATGATTAATTAATCTCTAGTCTAGATCAGGATTATTTAATTATATGAGCACTTTTTTTAAATAAAAAAATATTGCGTAATAAATAAAAAAATAAAAAAATAAACAGAAAATGGTATAGTTGACCCTATTAATATCAATTCTGTTAATATCAATATCCTATTAATATTAATATTAACTATAAGATAAATTTTTAAAAATTAAATTTCTCTATAGAACTCTTTCTGACAATCCCTCATACCAAATTTTCCAAGAACTTAGACCTATGAAAACTATGCAGTTAATATATTTATATACAACAAAACTCTATATGGGCTGATTTTTGGAATTTATAAGTAGAGTATGTTTTTTTAAAAATTTAAAGCTAAATAACTTCTAATCTACTAGTCCATTTTAAATGATTTTACTACCAAAATGTTCGTCTCTTTGAGACGATTGCAACAAGCCCAAATCATCAAAATCCAATCACAGGATCGTGAGATAATGCGCTGTCAAATAGTGACGCACCTAGAGGGTGGGGTTGATTGGTTAGATCTATGTCTAACTAATCAACCCCACCCTCTAGGTGCGTCACTATTTGATAGCGCATTATCTCACGATCCTGTAATTGAATTTTGATGATTTTGGGCTTGTTGGAATCGTCTCAAAGAGACAAACATTTTGGTAGTAAAATTATTTAAATGGACCAGTAGATCAGAAGTTATTTAGCTTTAAAGTTTTAAAAAAATACACTCTACTTATAAATTCCAACAATCAGCCCATATGCTATCAAAGCTGCTATCAGGTACAAAGTCCATTCACTGTATGTTCTGCGACTGAAAAAGAATAGTAAACTTATAAGCGAGGCATCTTGGCGGGTTTTGGTGCTATCGAGCAAAGATGTAGCAGAGTAACTTTAGAGCTTTGTTAATGCCTATGGATATGAAAATAGAAGTAGATACTTGGTTAGATATATTATTCTGTATAGCATAACTCTTACAGCTCCTTTATTTTAGTACTCTTTTTCTGGTACTGCTTTGGACATTTTGAAATTTTACAAAAAGTGAGCAATTCGGTGTTCCCTCTCCAAAAGATTGGTAGTGTTTACTCCTTCCAAATCAGAACATATCTACTGAAATAGAATCTTCCACGAGGATATTTGGGTTAATGCTTACCAAATAAACAATAACTGGTGTAATAGAGATCGGAAAGAATACATGAAGAAATTTCTAGACGCTAGACGATTTTTTTTCTTTTTTCCACTTTCTAGAATACATATAGCATTAAATTAAATTCGTTCTATACAACTCTATATAATTTTTTTTAAAGCCTAATACAGGCAAAAATAGTGTTATCATAGCTATTTTTTTCAGCCTTTTTCTCCTTTTCTCTGTTTATATGTTTTTTTCCATTTACTCTTTTCCATTTATTTCTTGTTTTGTTTTTTGTTTTTTCTTTTTGTTAGTTTAGTATTCTCTATTTTGTTTTCCCTTTTACTTTTCTATTTTAGTTGGTAGTTCTTCTACCTAGGAAGCTAGAAGAAAAAGGTTGGGAAAAAAGACAGTTATGACAAGCTGGTAAGCTTGGTCAGTGTTTCGAAGCAAACTGGTCTAAGGTAGGTCGATTCAAACCGGTGAGGCTAAATTACCCTTGGCAGATTACATATAGGTGCTCAAGTATTTAGGTACTTTATATTAACTGAGTAAGCCACTTTTTGATTTAACACCAAATGGTAGATATAAAAAATTTTTTTAAATTTTATTATCAATACAGCATTGAAGCATGAAATGATCGTCAAGTTCAAAAAAAAAATTAAATTTCTCTACATATATCAACTTTATTATGATTTTTTGTTAATATTACTATTAATATAAATATATATATTTTTTAAATAATATTTTTCTATTAATATTCTTAAACAATAAGAATTGAATAATTTGCATATAATATATGAGTTAAAAAAACAAATAACCAATCAAAATAATTCTATATTATGCTTTAATTACACTTCTAAATTTAGATGAAGCTATTATTTTGCCCAATCTATATATAGTTTATTTTTGCAGAATATATAATAAATGTACAATTCAATTGTCAACTCTTAGTATAAAATTTTTTACAATAAATTAAATATATGAATTATAAAAAAATCAAAGTTTGCTCAAATGTTGTTTTCTATATGGTTAGCTAATAAATATAATGATACTCATTTTCTATAATCAATTAAAATAAGAATTGCAATTGATATAGATTTGAAATAATACCCATCTGTATATTAAATCATTAATCTGTGCATTATTTTAAGTATAATTATGTGTGTTAGACTAATTTTCAGAAATGTTCCTAAGTACTTTAATATATAATTCTCTTATTTTAAAATATTTTTTATATTGTAATTTGTGATTTAATTACATATTTTTTATAAAAACAAAATAAAAAGTTCTTTATAGTATAAGCAGTACCAAACATTCTAAATTAATTTGGAGGTTGCATAAGTGTTAATCTGAGATTATAAAAGAGATTCAAATTCCAAAATAATACCTGTGAGCATTATTTTGGGTTTATATAGTAAGTGATTTATTAATATTTTATCAAATATTATTACTACTATGTTAGTTTGTTAAGATTAAATTGTTGTATAATAAGGTTATTTGTATGATCTTTTTAAATACTTAATTAATAATTCATTATTTTTTGCTAATAAAAATATATTAACTATGATGTTTAATTGAATATTTATTGATATTAAATATATTTGATTCCTTTAAAATAATTTTTGCTAAGTAAAATTATTTACTAACACTTTTTGTACTGTGTTTAAAAACAGCCTTAATTATGATTAAATAGTATTATACGGGGGCTACTAGGACCCGGACATGTAGTACAGAGGTCATACATTACGCATTTCAGCAAAAACCCCCAAAATTTGAAAAGCAAAAAATCAGTTTTTGGCAATTATCTTGGCATCCAGTGGTCCAATTTGAATGAACTTTTTTTAAAAATGAAGCTCTCAGTGAGGCGCATCTAACAAAAAAAGTTCATTCAATTCTGATTACTGGATCAAAAGTTATTTAAATAAATAGATTTTGTTGTTTTTAGCAAATTAGGTCAAAATTGGCCAAAATCCAGTTATGACCTATATGAGAGATGTCCGGGGTCCTGTTCCGGTAGTGGGATTTTTGACTAACCTGTCCTTTTTTTTTTGTGCCTCCATGCCCAATCTCTTGTACTCTATGATGTTTCTCACAAAAGTTTTGTAGCAGCCAACTGCTGTTGCAATAGTACAAAGTGAATTTCTACATTTATAGCCATAAATTATTGCTCTATGTTAACTTTTTGTTAAATCTTTCATACTACCCATATTTGTAGGAAAAAAAATTTTTTTTAGTTTATACCCACTCCTTTTGTATCACGTTATATTTGTGCGAAATTTGAAGCAATTTTAAAAAAAATTCAATTTTTGTGAATTTATTTTTAAAAAAAAATTTTCAAAAAATTGATCTTTGTACTGACCCCAAAAATGCTACTTTTTTATATTTTTTGTATAACTTCTGCGTGATCTAATAAACTGCACAAAATTTTAGTATGTTATACTGTATGATTTGCTAAATATATGGTATAAATTTTGTACTGCAGTTACTTAACTGATTTTGAGTAATTACAATCCAAAAAGTATTCACAATGCAATAGTAGCCCCTGTACAAAAAATAAACATGCAATACTAAAAGATCTGCAAATACTATGCCAAGCATATAAAATATTATGCATAGTACTAGTGGTTGCAAAGTTGCCTATTCCTATGAGTATGAAAGCTTTAAGATCTTTATATATAGTTGCATCTCTCTAATCCAAACCTCTCTAAACTGAATACTATTAAACTCTCTCTAAACTAAACAAAATCTCCTAGAACATTTGTAAATTTTATTATAAAGTTCGGATAAGCCATATATAACTTTTTAAAAACTGAACTTTTTCAAATTTTTAAATAGTAAAAAAAAGCAGTCCTAACAGTTCAGATTAGAGAGAGTTGACTGTATATATAAAGTTTTATATACTCTTGGCCAAGCATTTGTGCCCAATTTAGACTAGGCCATTTGTGTTTATAAGGTATTTAATATGTGTTTAACATCTTGTGCTTATATTTCAAGTACAAGAACAATTGCTTTACAATAAATAAAAAAACAATATTAATAAAAAAAATAGTAAAAATATTAGCAAATATTAAAAAAAAAAATTATATTTTACTAAAGATTTAGATGATTAATTTCTAGATTTTTCTATTTTTGTAAATTTTTGGTTAGAATTTTTGCTATTCAAATTATTATGATTCTTGTAAACAAGTCATTGTTATAAATAAATAATATAATAGCTAGCAAATACAATTTGTTTAAGGTTAGCTTTAACTATTTAACAAAACAAAATAAAATTTTTGATATATATATATTTATATATTATTGATCTAATATATTATTTTTGGTTAAGTTTTATATACACTATCAGTATGCATATTAACTTTTTGATACAACTTTTTATAAGCTATGGAACCCACAATTTGGAGGTAAAAAATACTAAAAATTAACTATATAAAAACAAGGTAAGTAAATAATAATGCAAAAATAAAACAGATTAATTAAAAAGAAAAAAAAAGTGCTACCAAAATAATACTATTACAGTGCATTTGTAAATTACTAAGTTAATTTATATTTTGTTTCCAAATTTAAAGTATTCATTACTAAATTTATTATTGATCAATTCAAACTATATATGGTAACAAAATTATTTTGGATTTTGGGATCTAAAATTAAAATTTTGTTCTAAAATTGTTTTTGACCTATTTTACTTAAAACCTAAAATTTTTTGATTCTTTTTTTGAATAGATGAAATTATAAAAAATATAAATAAATAAATTTTATTTGTTCTTTCTTATAAAAAATTTTAATTTATTTTTGAGAACCTGAAATAGGCATTTTTCAAAAATCAATTTTGGTTGTATATATGATTCAAACCAAATTCAAAAATTTATTTACTTCCCAAATATAACAACATAACATCTAATTCATCTTTTCAATATATCTGCTTAATTTTCTTAATTCTGCAAATGTGCTATAATGACAATAAATAAAGTAAATTATAGAAACCTATTATAAAAAAGAGTTTTTTATTATAAAAATAAAATTTAAACAAAAAAATTGAATTTAAAATTGTATGAAATAAACAAGGAACTGAAATAACCATGAAAAAAAATGATCCTGTTAATAAAAACAAAGCAAAAAATATGTTAGCAAAAAAATAACAATCCATTTTTTAGTACAGAATTGATCAACTTTCTGCAGAATACAGTTGTAATTAAAGTACAATTTCAAAGATTTTGAAAAAAAAGATAAGTAGCTAACTATACAAATAACAAAATAGAACCTTGGATATATAGTACAGAAATTATATATTATGCATTTTAGCAAAAACAGGACCCAAAATATACATAGATAGGTCAGGTATGAGTTTGCTTATTTTTGAGGTTTTTTATGCAGATCTTTTCTATTTATAGTAATTTTTTGCTTATTTTTGAAGTTTTTTATGCAGATCTTTCCTTTTTTAGTAACCCTATAATTAACTTAACCTATCTATGTATATTTCGGGGTCCTGCAAAAACCCCAAAATTTAAAAGCAAAAAAACAGTTTTTGGCAATTATCTTGGTATTTAGTAGTCCAATTTAAATGAACGTTTTTTAAAAAATAAAGCTTTTGGTGAGGCACATCTAACAAAAAAAAAGTTCATTCAATTCTGATTACTGGATCAGAAATCATTTAAATAAATATAGTTTTATCATTTTTAGCAAATTAGATCAAAATTGGCCAAAATCCAGTTATGACCTATATAAGAAATGTCCAGAGTTCTAACAGAATCTCAAGAAAAAAACTAACTGGCCAGCCAAATTTGAAGAATTAGCAATACCATAAATATTTAAATACAAGGAGTCTTTTACAAAATGAAATTTTAATAGATAGGATTTTACAAATTTAAGTTAAAAAATTTGCAGAATTATTAAAAATACCAGAAGATGATTTTAAAGCAAGTCATAGTTGGTTAGATAGGATTAAAAAAAATATGAAGTTCAAAAATTTATAATTCAAAGAGAATTAGAAAGTGTACTTATAAAAAATTTTTCTAAGCATAGACAGAAGTTAGTTGAATTACCTTTGCAATATAAGCCAAATAATGTCTATAAAAAGGAGCACCATTTATTATCTAATTTTTTGCTACTAAGAGACTACCCCTCTCTCCCACCTGATTGTCAAATACCATGATTTAATTGGCTAAAATTATTAAAATTTTTAAAAATTTTTAAACTTTAACATTAAATAACTTTTGAACCAGTGATCCGTTTTGTATTATTTTACTACCAAAATGTTTGTCTCAATGAGATAATTCCAACGAGCCTAAAATCATCAAAATCCAATTACAGAATTCCAAGATCATTATAGATTTGTCTGCTTTAATTATATTATTTTTCGTATATATTAAAAATTATTATTAAAGATCTTATAAAGTTTAATATTAAATAACTCTTGAACCAGTGATCCGTTTTGGATGATTTTACTATCAAAATGCTCATCACAATGAGACGATTCTAATGAACCTAAAATTGTTAAATTCTGATTATTGGATCCAGAGATCGTTATAGATTTGTATTATTTTTAATAGATTATATTAAAATAATACAAATCTATAATGATTTCTGGATCCCATAATCAGAATTTAATGATTTTGGATTCATTAGAATTATCTCATTGAGATGAGCATTTTGGTAGTAAAATTATCCAAAACGGATCACTGGTTCAAGAGTTATTTAATATTAAAGTTTATAAGATTTTTAATAATAATTTTTAATATACAGTCGTCCCTCTCTATAATCACCAAGTCCGTCGCACTCTATTTTGGTGATTGTAAAGAGGTGTATAAAAATACCTCATTATGGTCATCTATAGGCGAAATATGGGTGCTTCTATCTAAACTTTTTTTTTACTAAGTTAACGATATATGCCCACTAATTGAAGGTTATAGAGCTCGTCAAGACGAATCTAACGGTAGTTAGACCATTCAAATCGGCCCAGTAGATGGCGAGATATTGTTAAAAAACGATTGGCCGACTATATAAAATCTCTATGTAAACAATACTTGTTTACATAAGAGATTTTATATAGTCGGCCAATCGTTTTTCGATGATATCTCAAGCATCCACTGCGTCAATTTGGATGATCTAACTACCGTTAGATGCGTCTCGACGAGCTCTACAACTTTCAATTAGTGGGTATGTATTGTTAACTTAGTAAAAAAAGTTTTAAATGGAAGTACTTCACATTTTGCCTATAGTGATTTTATGTAATCTCTGTCACAGATTTTTATATAGTCGACCAATTGTTTTTTGACGACAACTTGCCATCCACTGGGCCGATTTGGATGATCTAACCACCGTTAGATGCGTCTTGACGAGCTCTACAACTTTCAATTAGTAGACATATATCGTTAACTTAGTAAGGAAAGAATTTTATATGGAAGCACTCTACATTTCACCTATAGGATCACTCTCCAGTTAACAGGCGAATTATCAATTAATAGATAATTTTAAATATACGTGAATATAAAAATTGGCCAATCAGATTATATAATCTATATTTAGTTAAAAATTGGGGACTATAGTGAGGGTTTTTTATTATTAAAATTGTTAAAAAATCAAATTTTCATGGTGATTTTGATTATAAGCGATTTGTGACTATAATGAGGTTTTTTACTATGTTTGAGTCCGTCGCACAAAATCAGGTGCTTAAATAGAGGTGTAACTATATAGGGTGTGACTATAGGAAGGTCTGACTATATACGAAAATCATATAATTAAAGCAGACAAATCTATAGCGATCTTGGGATTCTGTGATTGAATTTTGATGATTTTAGGCTCGTTGGAATCATCTCATTAAGACGAACATTTTGGCACCAAAATCATCCAAAACGGATCACTGGTTCAAAAGTTATTTAATGTTAAATTTTAAAAATTTTTAAAAATTTTAATAATTTTAGCCAATCAAAAGTTATTTGCTATTAGGACCTGATAATTTTCTGACCCTCTACCCTAAAAATCAGATGATAAATAGTGCTCTTCTAATGCTAACAAAACTAGGTTCTATTTTAGAATAATACCTAATCAAATACTTGTATTAAAACTAGTTAAAGAAAAAAATTAAAGATAAAATAACTGTCCTTCTTTGTACAATACAACTAGTATAGATAAGCTCAAATTATTGTTAATAGGAAAGTTATTAAAACTGCATTGTTTAAAAGTGTTCAGAGAGAAAACCTTGCATAAGCTATGATGCTAGTAAGAAAGTATGAATGACAAATATTATTTCTGAATATTGAATAAATTTTTTAAATACCATGTACTGACAAAAATGCAAAAAAATTTTTTTTATTAATTGATAGTGTATTGTTCTATCCAAAAATAAATATACTCATATTAAAATTCATATTTTACTACTATTTACAACCCCTTATTTGCAACTATGTAATACCAGAATTATAAATTCGTTTAAATATTACTATTGAAAATTATTTCTTAAAAATGTTGTAAATGCTATTAATGTCAAAAAAATGCTTTTCTTAATATCTTAAAAGATATAAGGTATTATACAAACTAAAAATTAAAATAAAAATAAAAAAAAACCAAATTAATAAATATATTACTGCAATTAGGCACATTATGAAAGCATGAAATAGTATAACTCTAAGAATGATTATTTAATTGCTACAAATCATAATCAATTGAGTGAAGTAGTTTGAATTAGAATATTGAAGATATTAAAGTTAATACAAAAGATAAAACTAAAAGTAAATTTGAAGCTGAAGCTAAAGTTAAAGTCAAAAGCAAAATCAAAGCTAAAATAAAAGTTAAAAATTTTATTTCTGAAATCTCTTCTAAATATAAAAATATAATGACTACTAATGATTGCATTTGAATTGATAATTCTTTTAAAATAGAAAAGATTATCTTGAATAAAGCTATTATTTTTGAAGAAATTTTTACACAATTTGATTTTGATAATAGCAGTAATGAAAACATTATAGAAATTGAAAAAATTTCTTATTCTGTTACTTTGGAGCAATATAGATTGCTCATACAATATATAGAACAACAAGATCTAATAAAATTTGTTAAGGGCCAAGTCCTACTACAATTGCGAAATCTATTAAAATAAATTAACATATTTTAATCAAAAAAGCAAAAAAAAGTAACCAACTTTTTTTAAAATCTAAGAATATTATAAAAGTAAAGTTGATTGCAATACTTGCCTTTATTTAGTTTTTTTTTAACAAAAATTATATATCTTTATTATTATTGTTAAATTTTAGTTTTTGCATTATTTAAGAAAATAAAAAAAGTATTTTAAAAATACTTTAAAGCAATCAAAATTTCAAATAATTATAATTTTGAATTTATAAATTTGAGATTCCCAAAATAAGACTAGATTAATGTACAAAAAGTATTATTATTATTAGAGAAAATAGTCATCTTTTGTCTTTGAAATATAGTTTCTATTAGTTAAAGTTTTTGTAATACCATTCCTTTTTATTATTAACTTCTGTATATATCAACCAAATTACCTGGTCTAAATAAATTAGTGTTGGCCCATTTATATATTATATAATTTTTTTTAAATGATCATAATTAGAGATGGGCGCTATGTAGTGTTCCACAAAAGCTCTGGGTCTGGTCTGGGTCTGGTCCTGTCCATTGACAGACTGAGTTTGGATCCTGATTTATCAGAATCGATACAGGTTCGGACCCACACGAAGATACGCCCAGGTAATACCCGGTCCAGTCTATTTGAATAATACTGATTACTGATTGGCTGATTTCAGAATTTTTTTTATTAAAATCATTGTGTCTATGATCTATATTTTATATATGCTTTATTCTTGCCACTGGAATAGTTTGGATTCGGTGCAGGAAGTGCTATTGAAGCCATTATTAGTGCTGTAGTTTGAATCATCGTTGGTCTTTTCTTTGTAGTTCTGGTAATATTAAGGATCCGTTTTTCTTGCTGATTAGCTAACATCTCGATATTCTTTTTCGTATCAGTATAACCAAAGAATAGCAAAGCAAGGTTACAAAGCAAAAGTTAAATATTTACTTACCTTATATTCAAATCACTTCGCTCACAATAATTTGCTATTAAGAATCGATATTAGTAAATATAGCAAACAAATTTACAAACCAAGAATATAAATACTTACCAGTGCATTTAGATCTTTTCAGTTACACTACTGTCACACTAATTTGGTTGACAAGACTATGAATACTTACCATTATGTTCAAATTATTTTATTTGAATTAATCTAGCTAGTAAAAATAAAGAGAATTATTATGGATAGATATAAAAAATAGCAAAACAAGTTCACCACCATATTCAAATCCTTTCACTCGCATTAATTTAGCTGGTAAGAATAAAGAGTATTTATTAATGGATAAACTTAAGAATAACAAAGAAATTTACAAACCAAAAATATAGATACATATTTACTATTACAGTCGACCCTCTCAGAATCAGTATGTTTGGTGGACAGGTTTTATATTTGTTTTAAGAGGTTATTGGATTTGAAAACATAGTGAATGGGCTTGGTAGATTAATGGGAAGTTAAAGAGTAAACATAAAAAATAATTAAATTAAAAAATAAATTAAATTAAAAATTACTATAAATTAAAAATTAAAATACTGTAATTAATAAAAAAACGAAATAAGTAAAAAATAAAAAAGTAAAAAAAAATATAAATTAAAATACTGTAAAAAAACGATTCAAATTATTATTATATATTTATATTATTAAAATAAAATTATTTACTAATTTAATTTGTAAAAATATAATATATTTAAATATGTATTAATTTATTTATAAAAATAAAATTTTAAAATTTTTACAACCTTCCTGTGACTTTGCCACAGGTTAACAAAAAATTATTCGGCTAATTTTTATCAAGTGACCCAGAATTTATGAAAAACAGCTGTACATGTCCTTTGACTATTAATAAAATTTTTTAATTTTAAAAAAGAAAAATTTTTGTTATCAAGGTTATATAATAAATGAGGCGCAGTCAATTAAAACACGGTTTATGGCCTTTTTCCATTTTGAGAAAATTATATTTGAAATTTAGTGTAATAACAACAATAATGATCTATTATTAGTAGAACCTGTTTGATTTATATGAATTAGCCAATCATACAGCTTTTTCTATAACTATCAGCAAGGATCAGCAAGCTAATTTCTAAAATCTATTTTTAGATCACTTCTATTCACATACGACATTTAGAAAAATAGGCATCAACAAAAATTTTATTATGTAAATCGATGCTTTAAATGCTCAATTCTATAGTCAAACGCATGCTTTAATTGATAGTATTGTTAACTCATTTTTGAAAAGCTATGTTTTAATTGACTGCTCCCCAAATAATCTATATATCCTCTATTTTTAATATTATATTTATTTTAATTGTTCTTATTGAAATATAATATAGGTTTTCTAAAAATTTTTCTAATAGTACATGGCTATTATATTATTATCAAGAATATTTTTGTAATTAGAAAAAGTATGTTCTATTCTATACCTAATATATATATTAGAATAAAATTTTGCTAGATTTAGAATCAATATAAGTTGATTCTAAAAATATATATCAAGTTGAAATAAAATTTTAAGTTTACTCAAATCATTAAAAAACTAATTTAAGATTAATTCTGAATTCATACTCACTTTTAAAATTGGATAGTTCAATTCAATTTAAATAGCAATACATTGCAAAGCTATTATATATTATATTCTATAAAAGTCTTTATTTGAAAATTTAATCATTAGCCTGAACTTGATAAAGAAATTAATTCATTAGTAATAATTGGGTTTACAATATTGATTAACAGAATTGCCATCAAGAAATTTGATAAACTTTCAAGTGCATTGTGAAATAGAAATAACTATTTTTGAATTAGTTAATTTAAAAATCTACAGTAAAAAGTAACAATTTCTATAGTCAGTTTAAAATTTTGCTGCAATACAAGTTGATTCAGAATTTACAAAATTTTATTTTGATATACTACAAATACAATTAAAATGTACATATGTCGTATATATAATAAATAAACTATCCAAATTATGCTCAATTTTATGCTAACAAATATAAACTATACATAGCAAACCTAAATTATGTAAATTATACTAATAGTATAATTCTGAACACTCTAATCATAACAGATCAGATAGTATGGATGACCAGAATTGTATAGTATGAAGAAATTACAGCAGATCAGTATGGTACTGGCATAGTATCAAGTATGGTATAGGTGAGTATGTTATGCCTGAAGTTAGTATTTGCTTTCAATTTCAAGCAATTGAAGCTACACTTGTCTAAAATTACCTGCTAACACGTGCAAAATGATCTAATTTTAGGGGATAATTTCAGTCAAGTGCAATTTCAGGCACACCTGAAGTTATAACTTAAGACAGTGCCAACTTCAGGCACGACAATAATATTAAGTAGATTTAATCGTAGATCATTGTTAGTTTCCTGAATCATTCTTAAATTTAACACCTGCTTATATGAACCACTAAAATAATTATAAAGCCAACTGCAAATAGATTCATACTCTTTAAAATCAGGAACTGCTTTTGCAGATCTAAACAATGGGCTATACAATGTACTGATGTTATAAACAGGTTTATATTTTTTAATTGTATAGCAATATCACTTTTAGAACCTGATAAAATATAATATATAAGAATCCATAATAAAATTAAACCATTATGATATAAAGGTAATAAAATATTTACCTATCATTGTGGAAACATCATCACTACAAAAATGTGCAATATTTGTAATGTATAAATTCTTTTTTACTATAAATACTGTAATTCCAATTCTTTCATAATACTTTCAGTTCTACAATCTTTCAAATTAATCAATCCTAAATAATGAACTATAGGTGTATTAGTAGCCAGGTGAAGTGAAGCGATAACAAGATGTTTCTCATTCATTAAAGTACTTTTATCAATCATTATACCCCAATTGCCTGACGATCGAATTTCATTAATAAGGTTTGTATCAATTGCATGTACGATTGCTTTAGCAAAATTTCGAGCTGCAGTAGAATTTAAGTAATCTCCATAGTTTTTTAGATTCTTCTAATTTTTGTAGAGGAAGTTTAAGTGGTTTAGGTGTTAAAGAAATATTATTGCAGTTTGTAATTAAACCACATAAATCGGAATAGATATTAAATAAAGGATTTTTTTTGTCGTAAAATAAACACATTTCATTTGGCGAATGATTTTAAGTTCACTTTCAAATAGCTTATTTGTTAGAGGCCCGAATTGTTGTTTTGCTTTTGGTGCTTTTGATCTTTTTCTTCATGCTGTTTAACAATATCCTTCTTAAAGATGTCAGTTCCCCGGGTAAATGCATTATTATATTCTGCCTCTTTACACAATTTACAAAACATTAATAAAGTTCCGTCAATTTCGCAATACTCTAACCATTCCAGCCAAGAAGAAGAAGGCTTTAAATTTCGAGATTTTTTTTGATCAGGTTCTTGAGATTTAATTTCTTTATTGATTTTACGTTTGTATTATTCATACTTAAATTTATTTGATATTCGATTCATTTGATTCATTTACAGTACATAAAAGGTTACAGATGGTGCAGAAATCTGTACATACACAAAAATTTTTTTTTATGCGCAAATTTTTTGTGCCGAATTTTCAACATCAATTAAAAACCTGTAGTGGAAGATTTTTGTCGCTGAAATATTTCTACAGGAACTATTATTGGTTAATTTTTATTGCTACAAAACCATTTTTGCATTTAGAGTACATAAAAAAAAACAACAGAAAATATGATTAATCGCTGTTTCTATCGTTCTATCGATACTTTCTACGCATTTTGGATAATTTGATCAGCAAATCAGGGTTTAGAGACGATTTTTTGATTTGTGATTAATCAAATTTTGATTGTTGCGATAAATTTAGATATTTATATGTATAATATTGGAACGTATGCACATATATATATAATTTTAACCTTGTTTAGTAATAGTGATGGCGATAACAGATTTAAAGCTAAAATTAGAGCAGCGTATGTAAAATTATTGCGTGTGGAACTGTACCAAATTATAGGATACTCAAACATTTTTACTACGAATAACTCACGAACTTGTGAATTTCAGTTAGATCTTCTATAAACCTGATTTCCAATTCGCTAAAGTTAGATTTAGATTTATAAAGATAAAGGGGCCTCTTCCAAAAATCGATCCTGGACAGAAATCCTATAGAATCGTCATGCGATTTAAGGATCGAGTCCTTACCGATCCGGTAAAGATCGGTTAGGACTCGATCCTAAAGGTCCGATTAACATCCCTACAATTTTTTTTGTTTATAATTTATTTGTAATTGTGATTGCCAACAATCATTTCTAACTCCTAGCCAATACAGCCTCGAACTTAATAAGATCAACCTTACAAGTATATCATACAACCAATAAATTGCAGTTGTTTTCTAATCTTTTCGAAAGTTTCTAGGGTCACTAATAGTCATATAATAGAGACAGCCCTTTGACTTAAGACATGTCCCAGGCGTGCCTTGGATCATCATGTCCAACCCTGTTTAGGCAGTTTTCTAATTGGAAAAGATAGATGATATGGAAAAGATGTGATCTTTAATGATGTCTGGCGAAATTATTTTGCGATGACGAATTACGTCATCATAATTTCGCCATGACGAAACCTTGGTGATTGATGAAACCCGACGATTGACGAAACTTATGACAAACTGACGAAACCTATGACGAATTGACGAAACCCCTGACGAATTTACGAAACCCCTGACGATTGACAAAACCTTTGACGAAGCCTATAACGATTGATACAAAAAACCCTCGACAAATCGATTCAGGAAGTAATATAAACAAGATACAATCAATTCACTTCCAACAAGCTTCTATATAATAAACTCTAGATACATAAATCTTAAATTATTTCAAAAGAATCTTATTTCATTATTATGGAAACATACTAGTTTCATATAGAGTTAGACCCGGTATAAAATTTAATTCCCGTCCGTTTATTAAACCCTTACCCGAGTAACGACCCGGTTAATCTCAAATGAACCGGTTGACCCGGTTAACCCGGTTAACCCATTTATGATTATATAATAATAATAAGAATTAGCCCTTCACGTGGTTATAGACATAAGCAAATATAGAGACAACGAAGTAACGATCCAAACCAGAGAACTATATTTTTTTAAAAATAAAAAAATTTATAATAATTCTTCAACTTTCGACTGACTACTTTGTAGCACCAACTATACCCCATTGATAACCCGTAAAGTATTATTAATAATCGGAGACATAAATTTCCTATGACCATTGATATCGTTGCATGATTCTCACGTGATGTATATTTCTATCCGGATGGCATAACTATGACCCGGTTAAGGAATGCTTATACGGGTTACCCGGGTAAGTATCCGGGCTTAATCTCTAAATTTCATAACCGATACTGGATGAAACTATTGATTAGAGTTGTTAATGGCTTGAGCGACTTGGCTTGGCTTTTAAAAACCGTGGCTCCGGCTGGAGCCATGGCTATTGAAGTCACGGCTTAAGCCATGGCTCAAGCTATGGCTCAAGCCATGGCTCAAACCATGGCTCCAGTAATTATTGATCTGCGTCAGTATTACAGTTATTCTCATAAATTCTGGGACAACTGATAAAAATTTGGCCCAAATTAATTCGGCCGAATTCGATAAGTTATTGAAATGTTCGAAAATGGATCTTACCAAAGAATAGGAATCGAAATTTAGGTTAGTTTTTTAAAAACGAATTTTTCGTCTTCGACAAAAAACGAAAATAATTAGAAATGAATAAATGCCTTCGTTTGAACGAAAATGGCTTGCCAAAGAATAGGATCGAAATTTAGTTTAATTTTTTTAAACTCGAATTT
Organism: Gigaspora rosea; assembly: GCA_003550325.1. Classification (NCBI taxonomy): domain Eukaryota; kingdom Fungi; phylum Glomeromycota; class Glomeromycetes; order Diversisporales; family Gigasporaceae; genus Gigaspora; species Gigaspora rosea. The sequence goes on along the minus strand of QKWP01001350.1, from coordinate 40,571 downwards.
TTCTTCTTCGACAAGAAACGAAAAATAATTATAATAGAAATGAATAGATGCCTTCGTTTGAACGAATATGGATCTTGCCAAAGAATAGGAATTGAAGTTTTATACAATTTTTTAAAAACTAATTTTCGTCGAAGAATAATTAGAAAAAATTAAAGGCTTCATTTGAACGAACATGGATCTTGTTAAAGAATAGGAATTGAAATTTTACACAATTTTTTAAAAAACAAAATTTCGTCGAAAAATAATTAGAAATGAATAAAGGCTTCGTTTGAATGAAAATGGATCTTGTCAAAGGATAGGAATTGAAATTTTATATAGTTTTTTAAAAACAAAATTTCGTCGAAAAAATAATTAGAAATGAATTAGGCTTCGTTTGAATGAAAATGGATCTTGCCAAAGAATAGGAATTGAAATTTTTTAAAAACAAAATTTCGTCGAAAAACAATTAGAAATGAATAAAGGCTTCGTTTGAGCGAAAATGGATTTTGCCAAAGAATAGGAATCGAAATTTTACACAATTTTAAAGGCTTCGTTTGAGCGAAAATGGATTTTGCCAAAGAATAGGAATTGAAAGTTTATGACTTACAAGTGCGACAAGTATGCATGTCGATATTTAGTCTTATTGCTGTATTGTAATATATATTAGTCACCTCATCTTATTACTGTAAACTACGTATATCTTATTATTCACCTTATCGACTTCGGCCGAATTAATTTCGGCCAAATTTTTATCAGTTGTCCCAGAATTTATGAGAACAGTATAATCATGAACTGCAGCTTAAGCTGAGCCACAGTTAAGTTGCGGCTCTAAGTTATATCTCAAGCCACAAATTAAGCCGCAACTCTAAGATTCGGCTCCTTGGCTTTATTATGCAGCTGAAGCCGGCTTCAAATGAGCCGTTAACAACTCTACTATTGATGAATGAACCTATTGACAATTAGTGAAATCATCAACAACACTATCATTAAACAGAAAAATCACTATAATATACGATTTTACTTATTTCGGTATTTTCGCGAGTAACACAAACAAAAAAAAAAGGAAATTAAATTTTGTGTAAATAAACTAAGTGTGTAAAAGATATAAGTTTGTGTTAGGGAGTAAATACTAGAAATTATAGTGACGAATTGGTGCTTTCTGCTGGTAAAATTTCGTTCCCGTCATTTTTAATTAGTTAGTTTTTGAGTATTTTCGCTCTCTTTTTCTTTTTTTCTTCTTTCAGCACATGTTCAGAATTTATGTCGGGCTGATCCGGCATAGCCAAAATCTTGTCTTTTGCGTGGGCATACACTTATTTACGCACAAATTTTGACTAGTTTATTTATTTCCTTCTTTGGTTTGTTACTCGCGAAAATAAGTAAAATCACGATGACAATAATGTACCGGATATCCTAATATGTATATGTTGTTATGCAACCTTCTATCGCTGTTATTGATTGTGCATTATTGCCGTGTTCCGTTGGGGTGTTATGTGGTATCATAGAAAAATTTATTATGACAGATTTTTAGGTGATTGTCGATTGAAAAATTAACATATGTATTTTTATATAAAAGCTTATATATAAAGCTTATATATAAAGCTTGGTCACACTTTTTTAGATGCACCGGCTGCAATTTTTTTTTTCTACCGGAAATTTCAATATAAATCGATTCTTTCTTATTACTGTATTAAGACTATAAAGTTATAGAATCTTTTTTTTAAGTACTTACGGAAGAATTTTTTTTTCTCAAACTGATTTTAATCGTATATTTTACTTGGTTTGCTGAGCGAATTTTTAAATGAATTAGTAACTTTTATTTTATTAAAATGAAATTTCGTTCTATAGTTTGGTTCTTTGAAACTTCCTATTAATCTTCTCAAAATTTCAATTTGGAATTATGTGCCGTTAATGCTGTGCATCTAATTAAATCCAAGAAACATGGGTATATATAAGTCAAATAAACAGCGATTTCATTTCGTCTTAATAAATTGAAGGGGTATTGGCATCAATCGAAGAGACGTCTGTATCAATTGAAGAAGAATTGGTATCGATTAAAGAGTCATCTAAAGGCCCACTTCAACTAAATTTGCAGCAATTTGGGCTTCAAATATTTTTACATCAATATTTAATAAATTAATCGGTGATCATCATGGTTACACAAAAAATCTTCGATAATATGATACCATACATAGTTTTGATTTACATAGTGCGCCGCACACCCCAGTGTTCCGTTAAAACTCCATGTTAGCTCTTATCGTTATCGCTATTAAACCACTTTTTAATTTATTCGCATTATTCAAAAGAGTGTATACACATTCCAAATGTGTGGTAATTAACTTTATCATGTATGAATATAACTCATCATGCTTCACTATAGGTTTCGTCAATTCGCCATAGATTTCGTCAAATCATCATAGGGTTTGTCAATTTGTCAATCGTCAATTCGTCAATTCGAAGTCATCTGATGAGATGGTTTCATCATTCGTCAATGACGAATATTTCGTCATTCGTCAGGCATTAATGACCTTCCTGGAGAATTATTAATAAAATCACGTTGCACTTTTAGATCTAAAAATTTCCGTGTAAGGCTTGGCTCGGATAAAATTAAAACCGAATTGGCTCTAATTTATAGAACAGAATGATTGACACAGTTTAATGGTCAACTGAGCAGAACCGACTGTTTGCATCACTAGATTAAAGAAAAGAATTATTATCACTTACTGCAAAATTAAAAACCTTTGTAAGAGAGAATTTAATTTTAGTAACTGAAAAATTGGTATTATGTAATGTGAATATTATAACGTATGACCAAAACAATATTGTTGAACACCTGACTGTAATATTATTCTTCCGGGTCAGAATTATAGTAATACTTAAAATTTCCACGTACGTACAAGTTTTTAATTTGATAAACTGAAAATTATTAACCAAAATAAGTAAAAATATATTCGGATTCCCCGGTTGTTTATATGAATTTTGTTTATTTGTGCTGGTAATACAAATACCTAAAACTGAAACAAATTATCATTTGTTATACATAAAATTTCATTCCCGTCATTTTTAATTTACAAGTTAGTCCTCAAGGTCGCACGGTTAGACTTTACACCGGACTGATCCGTGAAGATCAAAATCTGCATTCTGATTGGCTAGTTTTTTTATAATTTGTAACACCAGCAAATATTGGTTAGCCAATCAAAATTCAAGAAAAGTGGTAACGCGGCAAGAAACTAAGTATTTATTCGAATGGGAGGGGATCTTATATTCGATGCTAACGAAAGTGTAAACTTACAATAAGAGGTAAACAAGCAATAGCATAGAATCCATTCTTACAATTCTGAATACGGAATGACTTAATGCCAAGTTTGTTGGAATTTTAATTCATACCTTCTTAGAGAAAAAAAGCGGGCTGTTCTAAAGTAACATATAAATAGTAAACATATTGGTGTCAATATAAACTTGTTTCTGAAGATTTGAAGATTATTTAAATGTATTATCTAATTTGTGAACATGTCGGTTCGTTGCATGATGGAATATTCTAATTATTTATAACTTTTGTTATCGACATAACGGTAACGTCTAAAGTTAGACCTAAGGTCGTATTACAAGCGATTGTTTGGTTTTTTCGCTAAGCCTTTTAAGAAGTTGTAATTAAGGTTGTAACATTTTACTATTCCTTAATTATTTAATGCACATACAAACAAGCTCTATAATTTCGGTATACACTTAAATTATGTATACATTTTGGAGACAAACTTTTATCTCTTAGTTTATTATTGGTACTAAATTGTTTGCATGTTCTATATTATTAATAACTATACCAAATTTGTGTAAAAAAGATAAAAGCCAGAAACTCAAAAAAGAAGTGCTTCTATGAATTGATCAATGACTATTGGAATTGTTATGCTCTCTTATATATATGCGTGACATTTTCTTATAGTATGGAACAATTTCATAACGAATTATAAAAAAAACCATTGAGAGTTGGTAATAATCGCAGTTCTTTAGATACCTCATTGGGTTAGATGCCGTTTAGAGTAAGAGTTTACATAATACTGAATCGCACATGTGAAGCAAAATATAAACATTATAAAAATAGAATATTAAAGAATTTCAAACTTGTCATTATAAAAAATGAAATTGTTTGTGATCTGCTATGATCAGATGCGCGGATAAATTTCGGATCTCTGCGTCTTGTTTCTATTTATAACTGATTATCAAATTCCTTAAAGTCCGATTAGTCAGCTATTTTTATGCCTAGTACATCAGAATTTTCGTTAAATAAGCAATGTTTTCCACCTCGGAATGTCCAAAGAAAATATTTCACTAGTCAAAAATGAGCAATACTTCAAATACAGTACCAAATTCACCATCCATGGAATCATCTCCCCAAACTTTGCCTGATTCGGAAACGCTTCCAACAATTAGACCCCCGTTCCCCCCGGTTATCAATGTTGAAGATTTAATTTCACTTAGAGAATCCTCAGATGGCACTCAAATGTTTCCGTGTCGCGCACCAAATGCATTCATAATTTACAGAAAACAATTCGTAAAAGCAGCTCGAGATAAAGGTTATTTTCTACCTATGACAGTAATTTCGTCAATGTGTTCTCGAGCTTGGGAGAATGAGGAAGAAAATGTTAAATTGGCTTATAAAAAAATTGCGAGAGAAACTTACGTTAAAAGAAAAGAAATGTATCCAAAAACATCTAAAAGAAAAAGAAAAAAGGATCTTTGGAATATTGTTCAATTCAAACCAAAACCACCTGCTACTACAAATAATTCAGAAGACGTAAAATTTTATGATTTATTAAATACAGAACCGAATCTCTTTTATTCAAATCCTGGCTATATCAACAACAATGATATAAATCAGACTTTTTACAATTCTATGAACTATAAACATGAATCTTTAGAATTCATGCAATTTAATAATTATTATAACGACATTCCATATACATTTGAATATCAGAATGTTAATGATATGTCGTATTTCGAACCTGCAACCTTTGAAAATTTAAGCTTTGATACAAATAACTATTACATTTTTTTGCCAGAAGACAATTCGAATATTTCAGCACCTCAGTAATATTATTGCTGTAGATGACATAAATAACTATTACATTTTTTTACCAGAAGACAATTCGAATATTTTAGCACCTCAGTAATATTATTGCTGTAGATGACACAAATAACTATTACATTTTTTTATCAGAAGACAATTCGAATATTTTAGCACCTCAATAATATTATTGCTGTAGATGACATAAAATCATTGACATTTTTTTATTTATTATCTATCTGTATTTTTTTGTACATATATCATTATTCTTTGTTCATTTGTTTGTTTGTATAAAAAGATTGATAAATGAAATAGAATTCTATTTTTAAAATCTTTGTTATCTAATTTTAGTATATGTTACGAACATTCCTAAATTAGAAAATTCCCGAAATCCGCCACGTGCCCCATTTATCTCCCCGTGATGATCAATTACGCACTGGCATTTACTTATTAGGCAAAGTCGTTTTATATTCGTTTTCTAGAATTCGTGTAACCGGCATTTTTGGTATTACTGCATTGAACTTTATTGATATTTGAAGCATAATGCTCTTCGAATATACAATTTTTATTTTAAGTTTTAGATAAGCATTTATTCACATGATAAATTGGATGTACGCACATACTTACGTAAATAAAGAAACATGCATTAACATTAACAATATCAAACCAGTCGTATAACGTAACCTTGATGACCACATAATTCACTAACGCTAAAACGATATAATTGTCGTTAAAAATAGTAAACTCAGATTTTATTACGTGATATTTTGCTACGTAATTATATTTTGTTCTCCAATTTAAAAAATATGACCATTCCGTTATCGGTTGTGTTCTCAAAAGTTGCGATCTTAGCAAAGCAAACTCGGATTATCCGCTAGTCGGTAAAATGGAAACCCGACGTTGTTTTTATTTTTAGTTTATTTTATTTTTTAGTAACATTCTTCATTTTTATTTTATTATTTCTATTTTTTCGATGCTAAAAATAACGTGAATCTGAGGCTGAGGCGACGAGGAATCTCACAATCAACGGACAATGCTTAAGGACGGTGCCAATTCATATGACTATCTACCCTAATTGCTAACTGACCAATCATGTAAATAACTGCCCATAAGGGATTATAAGATAAGACATTAATTGTGATCAATTTATATAGAGCTCACCCCCCTTCTTCCGATTGACATTTAGTCATTCTGATTGTTTGTATTTAAACCCGAGATTTTTTCCTCTCACCCAGGTTTGGCAATAGATATAGTCCAATGAAAAAATTACCAATGGTGCCAAGGATGCATAGGGCATCAATAGTGCTAATGGTGCCAATGAAGAAGCCAATAAAACTATGTGTTCTGCAGCTTATTGTGTGGTTCCAAAAGAAAATCAGACTCCGGGTTTTCCGATTATGGCATATAATATGCTATGTAATTAAATTTAATTATGGATTATACAGTACGTTTTCAATTAGGGCTTAGCCCGGTAAATAATGAATAATAAACTTGAAAGTTCGTGGTCTAATTTTTCTTGGCATCGCTCATTTATCTTAATGATAAGTGCATTTGATCAAAATAATAGAGTAATATTCATGAAGTTTTTAGATTCCATTAGTATCATCCAGAAACTACTCTCAATGGGTACAATAAAGCAATGTCAATAGAGTTGGTTCTCCATTCACTCAATGGAGCAATGGAAAACGTCAATGGAGTTGTTCTCCACTCATCCAATAGATAAATACGCAAGCCCTGTACCCATCCTACAATATCAGCTGATATTTGACATTGTCCATAGATTTTCCGACGAAGAATCGCGAACTCATCGAAATTGCGGATAATGTATCGATTATTAATAATTATACATTGTGTGAATTATATGGGCATGTGACTAGCAATTTTTTTTTGGTCAGCGTTAATAATTTGGGAGCATCAAAAGACTTTGAATTATTTACCCAAAATTTCGTCATTCCAAAAGCTTTCGTAATTCTTGAAATTTTGAATCGTATGAGCTCAGCCAATCAAATTATTGCTTTGCAAAAAGATGTGACCGCAACTTTTTGGAATGCTGATGGCGGAGAATCACTGAGATTCTAAAATAAAATCTAAATTTAAGAATCCATATAAAATTATACAATTAGACTTTAAGCTACGTAATTAGTTATTATAAAAACCATTACAGTATTTATACATTCTTTGTTTCGTTTTTTTTTTTAATATCGTAACATAAATATATTTATCCACTCTTTTTACATGTAGATCGATATATATAACTTCTTTCAATATTTAATTCTAATGGCTGATGCCCAAGAAACCAAGCTAACATAGTGTCGTGGAATCCGTTTTTTTAGCTGTCGAAATACTTGTACTATGAAATTGATTCACATTACAAAGATGTAATTGCAAATTATCGGTATTTATCTCCAAGGATTAGTTATGGTTTCCCATCTCTATCAACATACAAGTAACTCTCGATATAAAGAAACTCTTGATATAAGAAAGACTAATTAAACTTCGATACAGTATAAAAAAGTTAAAGTCAAAACCAATCAATAATAAATTCACACGAAATAAGAAAGTTACTAATAAGCTTTCGACATAAGAAATTTTGTAAAATTTTTACTATTTCCTTTCTTATATCGAGGTATGCAACACTTTGTTCACAATTTATAGAAGGTTTGCAATTTGAAATGTTGAATAATTATCATAATGTAGATAAACTATATACCACTTCAAGTCATTATTGTATGCAAAAAAACATTGTTAAAGAAAATAAAAGTATGGTAGTATTGAATTAGATCTCATTATTTTATATAAAATCTTTTGATTTTTAAAAATCATAAAAAATCTGTAAAATCGCCGATTCCCACATAACATCGTGATTGAAAGAAGCAACATCTTTTGTAAAGCGCAATAATAGGCATTAACAAAGTGATATATGACCAGGTCAAAATGCTAAAATCTTGCATGAAAAGTTCTAAATTTTATTTTTTATGAAATTATGGATTTTCCTCAAAATTTACCAGAATTGTATAGTATGGGTATGATATCGATTAGTATTTTCTCAAATCAATATTGTTGAGGTGCACTTACGGAAGGCCGACTGTATATCATTTTAATCAATAATACTAAATCACACCACTGGTGTTCAACAACACATATATATTTTAATAATTTCGCTAGTAAAATTTAGGGTTAAGGCGCTGTTCTAGATTAAGATAAAGGTTAATATTAGATAAAACTTAGATTAATTTAATATAAGATTTTTGAGGGTACTAAACATTTTTGCTTAGAATACATTAATTACTTAGCTAGCTTTTGAGATACCGTTTTTAACATTATCACGTCGCAATTTTTTATCAATCGGAAAAATTTCACTAGAATATAGAAATTGATAGAGCTATTCGGTCACGTGACTTTCCGACATAAAAGTCTTTGAGGAAAAAAATAATTTATGTTAGGGTTTGGGTATATGGTCGTTAAAAAGGACATTTTATAGCAACGAGGAAACTTTTTGTTAGAGCCAGAATGATTTGTTAATCTAAATCTTGCGATAATACCGTTTACACCTGATTCGTTTAGGAAAAAACTACCGACACAGCAAGCACGTGACTTATCGACACAGCAGTGGCCCGAGTTAGGGTTAGGTTAGGGTTAGTTTAGCATGTATTTTAGGTAATGCTAGTCATTGCTGTGTCGATAAGTCACGTGTGTTCTGTGTCGGTAGTTGTTCCCTTCGTTTACTTCAGACTATCACGTGATCGGAACGTCTTGAATATACATAACAGGTATTTAAGTATAATATTGTTGTCTTTTTTCAATGAGCAAAGATAGATCAATATAGTTGCCATATTTGCTCATAGATATCTTTAGATATTTCTAGAGGAACTTTGATAATAATCTGAGACACTTGGTTGTATAGTATATTGAAGAATTGTAATAATTGGATTAGTAGAACTGGAATCAATCCTTTGATAGTAGAGTTAGGAAGTAAGAGTTTAAAAATATTGGAGTGGAGTTGAAGGATAGGTGTGTATAAATTGCTTGTGCAAGGTCTTTTAGTTGGATAGAAAATAAGTTCGTATTTGCACTATGAATAACTTTTAATATAGCAGAATAAATAATTTGGTTTAGAAATAAATAGTTTTGGCATATTACCAGTAGCTAGTAGGAGAAGAATACAGAAAGGCTACAATGAAAGCAGTTAGATGAGAAGAATGTGGGCAGAATATTAAGAAGGTTTTTGATTTTGAGAATTTGTGAAGTTGTTAAAACTCTTTTGGTTGTTGTTAAAGTAAACCAGGTAGTATTCTAGTCTATAAAGTGTGAGAAGTGTAATTACTCTAACTGCATTTTTGTGAGGACCATATTGCTATGACATGTACTTTGCAGATATTTTTTATAAAGTATCTTGTGGAGCCTTCTACTAAGTGTTTCTCTCATTGCAGAAGGAAGGAGACATCATAAGTATTAGCATGGTTAAAAAGTAGCTTGTGCAAATTTGAGCAGTTTCTAGCTAGGAGGTTTGCTTGGTTATTGAAGCTATTGTTTGCATGTGCTTGAAATTTATACATGTTAAGCTTGATATTGAATATGTAAATAGCATATAAGAGTGTATACCAGATAAACTAGGAGTTAAATTTAAAATATTTAGAGAATTGTTTAAAAGTGAACCTGAGCTTATTATATTTGAAAATAACAGATTAGGAATTTGTAAAAATGTCTATGATGGAGTTGTATAGTATTGTCAAAATAGCTAAAAGAATAGCAAAAAGTTTACTTTGTATAATAACAGCCAGTTTTGCAACTGAGCTATAAACTTGTAAATGACTTAGTTGTAAACTTGTACCCAACCAATGCCTATAAAATATTGATTAGTTCCAATAGAACCCCGAAATATACATAGATAGGTAAGGTGACTTTTAAATTTTTTATTAATTGCTGTATGCATGACTTTTTTATAAGATCAGTACTCAAAATTTATCCCTTACAATAAAAAAATTAAAAAAATATGCAAAATAAATTCTAACCTTAATTATAGTATAAAATTTTATATAAGTTAGCAAAGAAAAATTTTTTGCAGGTTTGCACAAATTATTAGATCTTATAGATCTTATACAAATCTGCGCAAAGTAACTACTAGTGTCAGTTCCCGATTATATGCAGAATCAACAAGATACTGTAATCCCCGATTTCTTTAATTTATTATACGATTACAATTATATAATTTTTTTAAAACACGATTTTTATAAAATCAGTCATGTGTCCTTTTTTATTACTGTAAATTTTGGTGATTCTATGTAACAAACCTTGATTTATATCCCGGGTATATTGGGCGGAACAGGGTATTTTACATTTGTACCTGGGTCTTTTACAAACTACCACAACAAATAACCTTGAAATATACCTGGTACAAATCAAGAGTGTACCGATCAAGGGGTAACTTGCACCAAAATTTATGGTACACCAAAAAAAATTAAAAATTAAAACAAAAATAAAATAAAAAAATAAATACAAATTATAACATAAACCCGATTTCAACTATTATACTACATCCCAACTATAGTCTATGTCCCACCTATACTAACTATCTTGCTAAGTCCTGAACTATAATGTTACATCTATCGTATTATTGTGCTACGTTCTATACTAAAATCATACTATGTTCATTTCAAAGAAAAAAACCGTTAGTACTTATATAAAAAAAAAGAAAAAAATACCAATACTCGTGCTCCGTTCGTATTATCGCACTATGTTTTGTACTAAAAATCGTATTACGTTCATTCCAAAGAACAAAAATGTTAGTACTTATATATATAAAAAACATATACTCATGCTTTATCTATTCGTAATATCGCACTATGTACTAAAAATTGTACTACGTTCATTTAAAGAAAAAAACATTAATACTTATATTTATAAAAAAAAACCACATACTTTGTTCATATTAAAGAATACATACTCATGTTCTGTCCGTTCTAATTACTGCACTACAATCGTATAGCAACCCTATGATAACGCAGCACTAGCAATCAACAAACGATAGACTAGTTAATAAAAGGAAAAAATAAAATAACAAAAAAAAAGGCTATACTTATTTCGATCGATTCCAAAAGTATAGAAAACATACCACTAAACATACCGCTAATGCACATTTGTTGTATGTTCTCATATTCCAAATGAGAGGCATTTTATAAGCGAGTTCAAGGAGAGCAAATAACTTATTTTCACAGAGTTTTCCAGTTCGAGAACGTATATTAGTACCTGCAACTCCAAATACGAAAAAAACCTAATTAGTATTGTATTACTGTAATAAAAAAAAAGAGAAAAAGCGATAAAAAAAATTTTACTTATCTGATGTAGTTTTAAATCTGTATAACTTGGTTTATATTTATAAATAAAAATACTGTATTAGCGAAAAATGATAAAAAAATTTAAATAAAATAAATAATTAATTTAATTGGTGATCCGCGAGTCAACCAGAGAGTGGTCATAGTGAAACGTAATGCAGATTACTTATAGAAATTAGGGTTTTGCGAATGTGGAGTACATATCTAAAACTTTTTTTTATACAAAGTTAATCACTTTTCTGACTTAAGAGACTTTTGTAGAGCTCGTCAAGATGCATCTAATAGTGGGTATAGCGTCAAAATCAGCCTGTGGGTGCTGAGATATCTTTAAAAACATTTCTTTTACTATGTAAATTTCTTTGCAAACAATAGTATTGTTTGTAAAGAAATCTACATAGTAAAAGAAACGTTTTTTAAAGATATCTCAGCACCCACCAGGCCAATTTTAACACTCTACCAACCATTAGATGTGTCTTGACGAGCTTTACAAAAGTCTCTTAAGTCAGAAGAGTAATTAACTTAGTATAAAAAAAAGTTTTAGATGTGTGCACTCCATATTCGCAAACTCTAATTTCTATAAGTAATCTGCATCACGTTTCACTATGACCACTCTCTGGTTGACTCGCGGATCACCAATTAAATAAAATAAAATTTAAATACTATATAAATAAATAATAAAAAAGAATTAAATAAAAGAACCGTTTAAAAATAAAATTTAAAACAAAAAAAAAAAATTGGAAAAATAAAAAAATTAAAAATAATTAAATAATAAATTAAAAATAAAAAAAAAAAATAATATATACAATATAAAAGAAAAAAAAAATAGAAATAGAAAAAAAGAATAAAAAAATAATTTTTTTAAAATAAAAAACCGATAATAAAAAAAAATAAAAATTTAAATAGATAAATAAAAAAAATAAAAAAAAAAAAAGTTAAATAAAAATGTAAAAAAAAAATAAAAGATTATTTAAAAAATAAGATCAAAAAAATAAAGAACTAGACTAGATGGTGCCCCATGCACATTGTGCTCCCTATTTAGATATCTCAAAATTTTACTAGGTAATCCTGTTGCACTTTTAACAAAAATGATCCTTTCGTAATTTTGTACTAATTTTGATTTAACCCTAACCCTAACCCTAATTCTAGGCAAAATTAATTATTAGTACATTAGAGGCACAAAATGCACAGGGGCACTATTTAGATTTTTTCAAAATAAAAATGTAAAAAAAAAATAAATAAAAAAAAGAGTAAATCTATGGACCATCCCTATAGGTTTTGTTAAATACCATCCCCCCTAAAATAAAAAATTTAAAAGTTTGAGCAAAGATATCTTGACAACTATCTAACTAAATTCAATGAACTTTTTTTATTTGAATTCTATGCATTCATAGAATTCAAATAAAAAAAGTTCATTGAATTTAGTCAGATAGTTGTCAAAATATCTTCGCACAAAGTTAGAGAAAAATTAAAACGTCTATCAAAATAAAAGCTACCAAGATTTTTTTAAAAATTTGAGCAAAGATATCTTGACAACTATCTGACCAAATTCGATGAACGTTTTTTTATTTTAATTTTATGCCTTTATAGAATTAAAATAAAAAAAATTCATCGAATTTGGTCAGATGGTTGTCAAGATATCTTTGCTCGAACTTTTAAAAAAATCTTGGCGCAGCTTTTATTTTGATAGACGTTTTGATTTTTCTCTAACTTTGTGCGAATATATCTTGACAACCATGTGACTTAATTCAATAAACTTTTTTTTTATTTGAATTTTATGAATTCATAAAATTCAAACAAAAAAAAGTTCATTAAATTTAGTTAGATGGTTGTCAAGATATCTTCGCTTAAAGTTAGAGAAAAATCAAAATATCTATCAAAATAAAAGCTGCGCCAAAATTTTTTTAAAAGTTCGAGCAAAGATAACTTGACAACCATCTGACCAAATTTGATGAATTTTTTTTTATTTTGATTCTATAAAGGCATAGAAATAAAATAAAAAACGTTCATCGAATTTGGTCAGATGGTTGTCAAGATATCTTTGCTCAAAGTATTAACAAAAATCTTGGCGCAGCTTTTATTTTGATAGACGTTTTGATTTTTCTCTAACTTTGTGCGAAGATATCTTGACAACCGTCTGACTAAATTCAATGAACATTTTTTTATTTGAATTCTATGAATTCATAGAATTCAAATAAAAAAAATTTCATTGAATTTAGTCAGATGGTTGTCAAGATATCTTCGCTCAAAGTTAGAGAAAAATCAAAACGTCTATCAAAATAAAAGCTGCGCCAAGATTTTTTTAAAACTTTGAGCAAAGATATCTTGACAACCATCTGACCAAATTCGATGAACTTTTTTTTATTTGAATTCTATGCCTTTATAGAATTAAAATAAAAAAAATTCATCGAATTTTGTCAGATGGTTGTCAAGTTATCTTTGCTCAAACTTTTAAAAAAATCTTGGCGCAGCTTTTATTTTGATAGACGTTTTGATTTTTCTCTAACTTTGAGCGAAGATATCTTGACAACCATCTGACTAAATTCAATGAACTTTTTTTTATTTGAATTCTATGAATTCATAGAATTCAAATAAAAAAAAGTTCATTGAATTTAGTCAGATGGTTGTCAAGATATCTTTACACAAAGTTTTAAAAAAATCTTGGCGCAGCTTTTATTTTGATAGACGTTTTGATTTTTCTCTAACTTTGAGCGAAGATATCTTGACAACCATCTGACTAAATTCAATGAACTTTTTTTTATTTGAATTCTATGAATTCATAGAATTCAAATAAAAAAAAGTTCATTGAATTTAGTCAGATGGTTGTCAAGATATCTTTACTCAAAATTAGAGAAAAATCAAAACGTCTATCAAAATAAAAGCTGCGCCAAGATTTTTTTAAAAGTTCGAGCAAAGATATCTTGACAACTATCTGACCAAATTCGATGAATTTTTTTTTATTTTAATTCTATAAAGGCATAGAATTAAAATAAAAAAACGTTTATCGAATTTGGTCAGATGGTTGTCAAGATATTTTTGCTCAAATTTTTAAAAAAATCTTGGCGCAGCTTTTATTTTGATAGATGTTTTGATTTTTCTCTAACTTTGTGTGAAGATATCTTGACAACTATATGACTAAATTCAATGAACTTTTTTTTATTTAAATTCTATGAATGCATAGAATTCAAATAAAAAAAAGTTCATTGAATTTAGTTAGATGGTTGTCAAGATATCTTTGCTCAAATTTTTAAATTTTTTTATTTTAGGGGGAATGGTATTTAACAAAACCTATGGGGATAGTCCATAGATTTACTCTAAAAAAAAAATAAAATAAATAAAATAAAAAAAAATTTAAATTAAAAAAGAATAAAAAAAATGATAATAAAAAACATGCTTTATAAAATAAATAAAACAAAAATAAAATTTAAATAAAAATTAAGATTATTTAAAAAAAAAGATCGAAAAAAATTTTTAAAAAAATAAAAGTAGTGTATGTACATATGTGGGAATAAAAAACATGCTTTTTTTACTTATTTATTTATTTATTTATTTTTGTTTTTTTTAAAAATCAAAATACCACGTGTACTCAACTTCAAAACAAAGGGGTCAGACCAAATTTATACTAAAAATATGCAAATTAAACTTTTACATGTAGAATTTTGATATACAAATACGCAAATTAAAAAACTAACCTTTTTAATAATTTTTTAAAAAAATACGCAAATTTAAACCTTACTTTACTTAATTTATTTATGATAGTTACACATTCTCTGACCTGACCTATCTATGTATATTTTGGGGTCATGTTCCAATCTTTGTTACTAAACTATTTGTGTAAAATGTGAAGTATTGTTGGTTAGCATTAGTTAGTGCAATTTGAAAGAGACCTTGTAAGGTTTCATTGTTCTAAAAGAAAGTTAAGGTAAGAGAGTCTGTAATGTATAGAGTAGGATAGCTATTGGCTGCTTAATTGCAGTAGAATAGATAACATCACCAAAATTTGCATAGGGATTACTATCAATTTTTATCATTATTGGATAGTAATCGATTTAAATCCCCATGACGAGGAC
Organism: Gigaspora rosea; assembly: GCA_003550325.1. Classification (NCBI taxonomy): domain Eukaryota; kingdom Fungi; phylum Glomeromycota; class Glomeromycetes; order Diversisporales; family Gigasporaceae; genus Gigaspora; species Gigaspora rosea. Next base: position 25,131 of record QKWP01001350.1, on the reverse strand, counting down.
TAATGATTAAGATACAGTAGTAATCGATAATAATCGATAATAATCGATAGATATTAGATTAAAAATCACAAATAACAATACTCTTATACTGTATACTTATTTTTAAACATTTTACAGATTTTCGCATTTTTCGCATGTTTTTACAAGGTTTCGCAATTTAATATAAAATTTTATATTTTTTTATTTATTTTTATTTATTATTATTATACATTATATTCTAATTAAATATATATTTTTAATCAATATTATATATTTTATTATATATTATTATACATTTTTTACGAAAAAATAAAAAAATAACAAAAAAAAAATAAAACAAAAAAAAATAATGAAAAAAAACAAACCCGAAAAAAATAGTAATATTTTGAACCTTTTTGCACTTCATTGCATAATGCTAGCTCTATATACTTATTTTTTCACCCTGCAGTTAGCTATTATTTCTTTTCTTCTTTGTTTTAATTATAATATTCACTTATATTCGCTTATGTTCGCTTATATTTGCTACTTTCTAAAATAAAAAAAAATAACAAAAAAAAATAAACCCAAAAAAAATGAAAATAAAAAAATAGTAATATTTTAAACTACTTTCATACTTTGTCTCATAATAATAGC